>VUJU01003692.1:0-23924 GCA_009835225.1 Aphis craccivora | reverse complement strand
TTGATGAATTATCAGACTATTGCTAAAAGTCACACAGGTATGGCTTCTCTCCCGTGTGCGTGCGCAGATGATGTTTCATATAACTGTTATGAGTGAATGATTTTTCACACACATCACACTTGCATGGCTTTTCTTCTGAGTACCTATGACTTTTGATGTTCCATAATATTTTTTTTTCGGTTTTTCAACTTTTTTCACATATAGTTATCAATTCTGCCGCATATATTGTTAACACATGTATATATTTTCAAGTCTTGCTGTATTATAAGTTCGGCAATTAAATTTGACGACGTTTAGTTTAAATATTATTTGTCTTAACCGATATAAGTTTTTTTCGACAACTACCTATGTATAATACTTCTAGTATTCTATTATAGTTGATTAGAACTTATTTACATTGCTAATTTTTTTAGCCAGTATTGTTTATAATTATCTTAAGTTATAAGATAATCAGTAAAATTATAATTAGATATACTACTACCGTAATTGAGGTACCTACCTATTATATCAAATAATATAAATTAAATTATTTTTATAATTATTATTGTCATGTTAATCTAAATCAGATGTAACATGAAATATTTGATAATATTATTTTTCATTTATTTTATTGTTTATAAAAATATTAAACAATATAAAATTTATTTATGTATAATATCATATTAATATTGTGTTTCAATGTATGAGCTTAGTTCCTGATAAGATTTATAGCAGTAAAGGAGCTACCGCAGATTTATTTGGAGTTTCTGATCTTATTTTGGAATTAGCTGATTTTTTTTTTTGTAAAGTACACACCTCCTATTTTAATGTGGTAATGTTACGTATGTATTATGGTAGCTCGAAATTATTAACAATAGTTTGATTTATAACAACCAAATATACTTTAAAAATTTCTTATTAAAATATACAGGTACATATTTAATATTTATTATTTATATTATAAAGTAAGTAGTTATCATTTTGGGCTAGACCAGTTGGCGGCACCGATCTAATGAACGTCAGTAGAGACGAAATGGTTGTTGTAATAATCACTTAAGGGGACGCAACAGTAGCAAAAATACCGTACAAAAACATGTCAATTTTGTTACAATAATACGGCTTACAGAATGGTTTTAGAGCAAAATACCTTAATTAAAAGTTGTAGAGGAGAGTTATATCGGGTCCAGTTGTGGTAGTAAAATCACCATTTTCTTGAATGAAAACATTATGTTTGTGGACGAGACCAACTTTGATATTTATGTTTTTGCCATTGACACCGTTTCAATGACTGGAGGCTCTATCACTTCAATTCCCAGATTCGTACAGCAATGACATAACTCAAACCTAGAAAATATAGGTTATAGGTATCCCAGTCTTGCCTTTTTGAAAATTGTCTGTTTATGAGAAGGATAACCTCCTCAAGAAAACCTTTAAAACAAATTAATACTTGTTATGTCCTCTCATTTTGTTCTGCATCACCTGAAACATTATTTGTTTAATTCAATAACATTAATAAATTAGTTTTTTTAGTTTTGCCTGTCCTTAATATGTACCTATTTTTTTTTATATATATAGATTGATTCGCACGTTGAAGAAAAATAACAGTATAACCTTCGTATTTTTTAATTTTAATACTTCTTTATTTTAAATAATGATAAAAATACACAATACCAAACTTAGGTACATAAAACAATAAACAAATAGTTGACAGAAATAACCACGATTGTAAAATAACTTTAACTGACCAATTAATATTATTTGTTTAAACCAAGTTCAGCCAAATACAACATCAGATAATTTCTGTAGATAGATAAAGACGTTATCACATTCATAAATAGAACTATTGACGTTTTGTATACTTTAACAATAAATAATTATTTATAATTTCTTCTATACATTTGATATTATTCACTAAAAATTAATAAAAAGCAATTGTAAAATATAAAAAGTAAAGTGTGCTTCATGAAATATCTATACTTGGTATATGTGTTATGAGCTACGAGATATCTAAAAGATATCTAAGAGATATAAAGGTTAGATTAGTATGACCATGCCTCGTGTCGGGAAGATGCATATGCTATTATATGACCATGAAACGTGACGGGATAGTACGCGCACAAATTGTTATATTGCAATAAGAATGCAATTATGAGTGCGGTCACCTAGTCTGCGAAAACGCATCTTTATGTTATTGCACATTATCAAATCCGGGTCCGAATTTGCAACAACAACTTCAAGGACGCCTCGTTTCACCCAGAAGACTACGATTCGATGCAAACAACAGACGCACCACAGTATATAATAAGGGAGCCCGAAGACCAACAACGGCAGACGTACCATACCTATCAACACCAGAGCACTTTTACGACACTCAGCCATGTACTTTATTTATACGTATGTAATAAAAACATTTTTCATTATTAAGTTGTAACTTTTCATTTTAAATAACACTTGGATTCAATTCTGATATTGGCACGCAACATATGAAACAAATTATGTACTTGAAATATATTGTTTTGTGTCATACCGCAGAGATGAACTCTGCATTGAAATCTAGGTCCTATTAATGATTTTATTATTTTTATAAACTTATTTAAACCTTAAAATCAATTTTAAAATAAAAAAGTGGATAAGTGGGTATTGCTCTGCTGTACATTAGGTGCCGTATGGATCATTATTATGTATTATAGGAGTGTTAAATTTGAATCCAATAATAATTATCATTGTATACGAAAAACGATTCTGAACAAAGATGATTTGTCAGCCTAGGATATAATTTTCAGTGGTTGGTGAAAAAAGTGGTTTATGTTTTAATGGCCTGAATACACTAAAATTCAAGTTCTTTTATAATTATTATAAGCTAAACTTATGGAAAATCTCGTATTGAAATTTCAATTCTTAGCTACTTATACAAACATTTTTATGAAATACCTACAAAATAATTTGCAAACATTCATGGTTTTGACGAATTTTTGTCAATATTTGAACTTCAAATGCTAATAAAAAAAAATTGTGCCTATGTATTCTTATAATTTTTTAATCACTATAAGAATAACTTATGAGGAAATTTGTATTAAATTTTCAAGTATTTTGATAGGGCCAAAAAGATTTTATTGACACTTCAAAAACAATTTTCAGAAAAATTGAAAATTTCAGTTGTCTATAAATAGCTCAAAAAAAGTCAAAATATTTTGAAAATTAAATCATGTAAATAAAATGCCAATCTAAATAACTGGTGAAATTTTCAAGAATCTATGACTTATACTTATTGAATAATAACAAATATTTAAAATCGTTTAAGGATCGTTACGAAAATTTCAAGTATTTACAGTGATAAGTTTTTGAGTTACAAGTGTTACAACTATTTAAAAAAATTGATTTGGTCGAAAACAGGTTTTGCTTAAAAATTCCCGTTTTCCGTCACTTTTTTTTTTGTTTTCATCGATTTTTTATATAACTGTTGGAAAATGTTTACTTTTGGGTTTTGACCTCTATAAAGCATCAAGGATATTCACTTTATTGCCATCCGAAACCACCCACGATGTTTGAAATTGAAGCATTATTTCGACAAGTTATGCTGTACTCACATAAATAAAACAAAAAAAAAACTGTACAATCAATACATTCATCACATCATTCAGAATCTAATAGAAAAATAATATTGAGTCAAAATTCTACTTCATATATAATATATAATATGGATAGTGGATAGTAAAATATAATTTACAGATTATCAATAACATTCATATTTATATATTTATATTTATGTTATCTTATAACTAACATATTTTGTGTACAAATTCATAATTTTGAAAACTATTTAAATTGATTCATGATACATTAGTCATTGGAAACATTGTGGTTCAGAGATTAAAAGCAATATTATATGTTTTTTTTTTTTAATTCACTATTACAATTAGCTACCCATGGGTTTTCAAGTCTGAAAACATTTTTTTTTTCGGAATATAGAGTAATAAATTATACTTAAAATTAATATATATTATATATATTAATGATTAAAATAACACGAATTACATGAAATATCTATCATATGAAGTTATATAATAATATAATAATATACGTATCAAAAATAATATTTTATTTTTGTATAAAACAGTTTATTAAAAGCAATTCTAAGGAGAATACTAACACTATTAACTGTTTCTTAATTACCTACATAAAATACACGTTTAATTAAATTGAGCTGCACTTACAATTTATGTACCTAATAGATTATAATCATTTTATTGTGTTCAGCATTTAGTTACTAAATTGCCCCTAATAAATATAGTAGATGCAACTTAATATAAACGAAATCAATCAATCTTTTATCAGTTGTACAGGAGCTAACTAGGCCGAAGCTATCCAGTAAAGAATCTTTATCTAAGTTATCTTCACAGACATTCGGAATTGTTGTTGTAGAGGCGAAACAAATAAATGGTAAGAATATTTCAGTGTATTTTTATTGTTTTGTTAGGTAATTTTTGGTAAATTATATTATTCTATCGCCGTCGTTGATTATAGGCCTATAGTACATTGCTCTTATAATATCAATAAGCGAGAACGTAAATGGCACGGGTTTATACCAACTCACTATGTTTAATTTTTTCCTAATTATTATTCTGTATTTTTAGGATTAAAATTTTTAATATCTACATGTATTGTATTTGTTTTATTATAGAATGTCAGAGAACGAAGCATTAAGCAATATGGTGGTATAATTTTAAGTTGTCCCGATAAATACCAACACCACTAACACAAAGACCCAGCAACTATCGTGGAACAACTACATTCGTAATCGCGCATATACCTACTGTCATATGTGGACTAATTTTTTCACTCGGTTTTTGATCTAAAAAATAAGGGACGATGGATTTGTAACTATTACCATTAGAATAAAAATTTAAATTTTATTAATGGTAATAATATTCCATATCAAATAAGACTTTTTAAAGCCTAAATGACTCCAATAATTGTTTAAACGTGTTATATAGATAAAATTTAAAGTAGCTAAAAAGTTTGGTATTCAGAA
The DNA here is from genome assembly GCA_009835225.1 of Aphis craccivora. NCBI lineage: Eukaryota > Metazoa > Arthropoda > Insecta > Hemiptera > Aphididae > Aphis > Aphis craccivora. The sequence continues at coordinate 18,913 of VUJU01003692.1, read as the reverse complement.
ACACTGTAGTTTATTTTGTTTATAATGTTGTTCAGTGACCATAAATTTAAATTAAAGTCAGTTTTCCATTTTATCTTAATTTATTAGTTTTTTTTCCAATTAAAGTAGATAATATTTTTTTTGCTTTGTTACTAAGCTTGAAAATATATAACAAGCAGGTTACTTAAACATGTTGTTAAGCTGTTATGATAGTTATATACAAATATTAAAGGTACCTAGATGCATCGGTATATTTTTTTTAAAGAAGTACTTATGTAAATCCCAATTTTTTTTTTTAAATATTTTATAGTTGTTTTGAAAAGTACTTGGTATTTTTTACTTTTAACTTCGTAGTGTCAACAAGATTCAATTCTCTATTAAAACTTCTTCAGGGTTGAAGATTAAAATTTAGAATATTTACATGATACCCATTGACAGACAAAAAAAAGTCAAATATTCAAAACATAAATCCAGATGGACCTTATACCAAGGTATTTTATATGTTTATATTTACAGGTAGGTGTATGAACCTAACCTATTTATTTTGTTTTTCTTTTATTTAATTTTAATATTACAATTATAGGTGACTGGTAAACACATTGTATATACTTAGTATATTATTATATTTTATTATGTACCTCATACTTGTCTAGTGTAATAATAAAGATAATTGTTTTATAATTTTTAAAGTAGGCAAGTATTTGAGTAAGAACTTGCTTAAAAATTATTTGAATTTTGTTTTTTAAAATACTTCACAACATTAAAGAAGTTACATGACAATCAAAAGTAGAATAGGTATTTGTGAAATATCAGAATGTTAATTAAGAAATTATTTTAATTAATATAGTTAAATAGTTACCTAAAGTAATTTTATGCATGACTACCTAAAAAACTTTCTTCCATAATTCTAAGCATTAAATGTTTCAAATATTAATTTTTGTAAAGTCTGATTTCATGTGCCCCTAGTTTTAGAAAAAATACACAATAGGTACTTGTAATAAGTGGAAATAAAGTGGAATGTTTATGTGTGTTATTGGGGTAATCTCGGACATTTATTCTTAAAAATTATTAAAGTATGCATTTATGACCTACAAACTCTAAAAAAAATTTAACAAATTAGTGACATATTGTTCATATCATGGTATTAATCATTAATCACACTATAGTGGCAATAAATGTTTTATGTATATATATCTTTAATAGGTATGTTTATTTTTCATTAAACTTAAGTACATAATATGTATTATTGTCAAGCAACGTAAATTGTATAAAAATATAAAATATTTAAATTAATAGATACTTAAAAAAATATCAAAACCATTAATTTTCATTTTAATAATTATAGTAACAGTTTTTTTTTGTATAGATGAGAAATTAATAGAAAAAAAAACTAATGAATAGGTTAAGTATATGGCTCAATCATAATCTCTCGTAAGGGAGCCAATAGTCGAATATACACAACGCGACGAACGCTAACAGTAATATTGTCAAATCTGAAAAGCATGCCAAAGCAATATGGCTATCTTTGTTGGTTGTTTGCTTCTTGATCAACTCATCCATTCCGAGCAGCACTATCCGTTGACCTACTTCTGGCCATATTGGTGACTTTGCATGAAACATTTCTTCCACAATGCTCAAATCTGTTTTTCCTGATTTTATAAACAAACGTCGTGCATAAAATTTATAATAATAATAAAATGTTTTTTTTTTAATTTTGAATTTGTTCCACACTCACTAAAACTCTCGTATTCGACCACTTTTTGGAACGAGAAGCCATCTCCACCTTCCGCCAGATAATTACTTATGATTATAGTGTAATTTGTGGTTAAATTCAATTTCTTATATACCGGCACGGCGCAATTCCCACACCTCGCGTAAATGGATTGCACACGCTTGCCACTGGGCTGACTAAAGTCTATTACGACCTTTAATCCTGTTGGATGATTTATAAAACGAGTATTAGAGTGGTCAGATTACTGAATAATATTTTGTATTTTATTGCAAATATATAATATATTCTTATTTATTTGCAACATTTATCACAGCGTATAGCTAAATTATCATTAATCACGAACTGATCGTATTGTCATGGGTACGCATTTTAAAATAGAAGATAAAAAATAAAAAGACATAAATTTTTTTTTGTTTGCACCAATTTTGTTTATCTACCTGACACTTGAAGAAATTCACCGTTAGCCACCATTGTACTGTACCGTCGAACGGAATACTCAAAAGCTGTCCAAATGTCTGAACCCTTAGTCGTAATTTTACCTATATCGTCTTGAAATGGCAGCGACGACAGCAAATCGCCGAAAGTGATGTTACCTTAAATATAATATACAACGATCGCATGAAATAACAATAATATATTTGTAAACAAACAAACAACTATATAGATTTCATAAATATGACACAATATACGGACAACATATACACACGCACATAAAAAAAATATATGTATGTATAATATACACATATTAATATTAACAATATAATAATCCAGGTGATCAGTGATGTACTTACGGAGGGGGGTTAAACCCCCTGTTTAATAATATTTTTTATGGAATATTATAATAATAACATTTTTTATACATATATGAATGGTATCCCCCCTAAATGTATTCTGTGAACGTTACTGCAGGTGATAAAATCTTTTACATAATAATAAATGTTTAGTGATAAATAATAGTATGACATCTAACATCTTTACAGTGTTGAACATGATATATAAATAGATAGACTATAAGAAATAATTACAAATATACTTTAAGTAATTAAATTATACTTAATATATAGGTAGTGTTTAAATAGATTAAAGTTAAAGAAGTTATTATTTATTTATATGCTGATTTCAAGCCGAAATTTGTCGAATACGTTTTAATTAATATATTTCTATTTTGTTTCTATAATATGTGGCTTACCTCTTTTGTTTATACTGTTCATGTTTGTTCGTATACCTCCAGCTTGTAACAATGCTATAGGGGCGTCGGTCCAGTAATTGTTCAAATCAAACGATTTGATATTATTTCGAATATTCTGTACATGATCCATCATTAATTTTTTGTTATTATTTTCAAAATATTTTATCAATACATTTTTTTACTTTTTTTTTATTAGGTACTCACGTAATCTACAAAAGAGTCGGTTATGAAATTTCCCAGGTTACATTCTCTGAACCTACAGTATTCATTGCTTCCTTCTAAGAATACGCTTGTCGAACCAACAACTTGATTGGTCTTCTCCTCAATCACTTTTCTCATGATTTTTACTTCATTCGATATTTCGGGATCTACAACAACACAATATAAATAATTACCTCGTGGTAGTTCTGTTTAACTATATAAACTATATAATGGTTAAAAATAATAATAATGCTCTACAATTTTAACAGAGTAACGTCCGTTAAGTTCACACCAGAACTCTTATTACAATCTTAATTCTTAAAATAATACATACTTTGTGAAAGAATATTATACTACATTACTACCTACATTGCTACTCCATTTACAGAATAATATGTTACCTGTCAGTAGTCATTGCTATTTTTACGTAGCCTCTATACACACTTTTAAGATTTAACAATTAAAAATGGGTAGGTATCAAAATATATAGCTACAAATTTTCCATTTTTATTTTATATATTATGTATTAGAATTTGCAACATCTGTTTTACAGGCTTCCGAAAATTGAATAAACTAGTGTTGAAATAAAAAATTTAATAATATGAACAAAATTTGCTAAGTACTTACCACGTGGTGTGTATATTTTACAATAAAAGGGGCGCCTACTGCATACTTGTTTTATAATTTATATAGTTATTAAAATTGTGAAGTAAATACAAACCATAATATTGAAATGTATTATCAAAATTTCAGTGATCCATTTTACTTTTTATTTACGTACAACTTTTGATTCACACTAAGATTTCCCACAAACTCCACACAATATTAAAAATAACTTATATTATGTGCCTAATTTTACCTAAATATCGAGTTCGATTAATATACTTATATTTTTATTTTCACCAAAAAAATGTAGGTACTTTATGAATAATGTACTTCTATGGTACCTATATTGAGATGCTTTTTGAAAGATTTTGCAACATTGTAATGCATAACTCATTTTCACCGCGTAAAGACGTATAAGAATTAAAATGTATTTTATGATACTTTATAAAATATAATAGTGATAATACCTTGTTCGATTTTGGAATCCAATAAGATCGGATTCCCATAACTTTTGACAACTTCACCGGCTTCATCAAATTCCATCCACAATTTACCCAAATACTTTGTGGCATAATATGCATGGACGACGGGCACCTTCCTGTTGGTGTTTGGTTGTTCCACCCAAATAGGATAAGGACCAACAGGATTATCGATGTCCGGTGGATTTCCTTTGAAATAAAATAACAGCATTTAAAGGATTATACAACTAAAAAAACATATATTTTTACTATGTAAAAATATAATGCTAAAAAAGAATAATTTCGGTGGTTTAAAAATTATTATCGGACAATCGCTTATATGTTTAAAATATATAAGTATATAAGTCATGTTTTACGCGTGATGTCATAAAACATACCTATACGTCTTCGATAATTTTTGACATTATACCATATTTCCAATTAGTTTGAGTTATTAAAATACCTTACCTATAACCTTGCCCTAACCTTATTATACATAATTACTGTCAATTAACTAGAAAATTAGTATACTTAATCAAAAATGTTATGAGAATATTTGAGTGCAAGTTTTAATATAATATAAGACAAATAGCTTTACCGTGTGCTATAATTTACAAAAAAAGGAATTTTTCAAAATTTGATAATTGTCATTTTATAAAATTAATTATTGTTATAATAATAATAATAAGGATAATAATATAATATAATATAATATATACATAGGAATACTCCTACAAATTTCAAACGTACAAAATATTGTATAATTTTACAGTTTTCACACTCTTTAGTAAATAATGGTTATATTTTATTAAACCTCAATAAATATGAGACTGCTGACTTTTTAATTAATTCACATAATATTGTATATATAAATACTGTGTTATAGACATATCTATAACCCATACATCACAATGACAATTATTAAATACCTATGTTTATTATTTACCTGTGTACAAAAATGAATGTGAATGTCCACCAATCACCAAATCGATGTTTTCGACGTCTCTGGCTATCTGTGTATCAATTTCTAAACCGGAATGTCCAAGCGCTATGAGAATGTCCACACCATCGTTTTTCAGACGTTTTGCCTCAGCTACAATCGATGGAATTTCCGGCAATATTTTCACGTTACCCACTCGTGTTATAACCTTAAAAATATAGATTTTAGTCAAACCCCTGATTAAAAATTTTTATTTTCATTAATGTCAAATGTCTGATGATATACTATTTACGGTTTTAATAAATCGCATGAACACTACAGATTAACGAATTTAAACGTAACAATTGGGTGGTGATAAACTCTAACAATTTAAAAAAATAATAAACTCTCCCAATGGTAAACTCTTCAGGGTCAATATTATGTTTAACTGAAGTAAATGTGTAGACTCTCCCGGGTATTCATATAATCATATGCATATAATAATATGTAATATAAATTATATACATATTATATATATATGAATATGAGATAAAATTATATTCAAAAGTTCGATACCGTCAATTGTACACTGTAGGTAAATAATATTGAATAAACATTAAGTATTATAACCAGAAATATGATTAGGTATATAACAAAAATATATAATAATATTATTTTAAATATACATTTATAATATTTTACACTATATGGTTCACGGCCAAGTATCATAGTGCCTTAGCGCCAAGCTCGCGGCTCACAATAATTGGGAACCGCTGAACTAAACATAACAAGTAAAAACAGTCACACAAAAAATAAAGAAGAAACTATACCTGAAAAATATTAGATTTTAAAGACAAAAAATAGATAGGTACAATATGTTTTTTTTTAATCTGCGTGTTTCTATTAATGAAAAAATTTAATTTAAAATTGTTTATTTTATTATAAGTAGGTACCAATTTATATTAGATTTATTTTTTATTGTATTTTGACTATAATATTATAGCTCATAGCAGCTTAAGGTATTAATTTATATTATTATAATTATTATAAGATTGACTATTTTTAAATGAAACTTAATTGTATATTAGATTTATTTTATGATTTTTATTGAATTTAATTTGTAATACTGAAGACCCGGGAGAGTTTATAAATGTTTATAATCACCCTAAGAATTGTATAATAATGTAACCTGATACAAATCTTTTATTTTTATTTCTCGAAGGCTAATGAATAAAATTGTATCATAATTATTCTTAATGCAATATATGTATATATATTATATATATTTTAATGTTTAACTACTGGCGACATAAAGACCTTCTTGTGTATTGTATTGCACTGTACACGTCAATAAAATATATGGATCAGATAAAACCAATACGACCGAACAATAATATAAATTATACACCCTAACATTGAACTCGAATAGTGATTCAGGTACGGTCTGCACATTCCAACGGCTTAACACATATAGTTATACTTTACCACCGAACGAAATCATAACACAAAACAATAATACGCAGCATAAAAATACCTTCAAAAATATTTTAAAAATCAACCATAATATTATAATAACAAATCTCTTACCTCTTACACTCTAAATTTTAAACGTCTCAATCAAAATACTAAGAGTAAGTAATTATCATTTACGAGCTTACAAATAGATAAATACAAGCATTAAAGACGTCTATTCGGTTCTCTTTTGACAACCATATTTATTTTTAACAAAGTTATTCATCTGATGTATATAATAATAATAACAAGAATAACTTTCAATAAAAATATAAAAATTATAATAATTAACAAATACCTACACGTTTCTATAAATAAATGAAAATAACAAGAACACTGAAAAATCACTTATTAGTTTAATGTTTATTTTAGGAAAAAAAATTAAAACTCATACCATTCGATTAAAATTTTTTACTACCTATAATTATTACTATTTATTATTTTATAAATATAATGATTTTCTACAGAGATAGGTACAAGATTATAGGGTTCTATATAAAATAGTATTGAAAATAAATAATGTAAATAATTTAATTGAATTCATCTTATACAATAAATTAACCAAGAAAATTACATTTACCTACATTAGACGATTTTAAACCATACTTCAAAGAGATAAAATAGACCTACCTAGTTAAATGAAGATAATTAATCTACAAAAAAAATAAAAATGGTAAATAACACGGGATTATATGTTGTAAATTATATGATTTATGTAGCATAAAATACATTACAATTTCCAATTTTCATTATGCCTTAGCCCTAAGGTACCTACTTACAAAAACACTAAACATAACTGTTACGGTGTGCATTTATAAAATAATGTAGGTAGATGTGCATAGGTACATAGTGAGATTCATTACATACAATAAGTACCTATGCAACAGCCAACAGGTATGTAATATGTATGTCATTTAATACTACTTGAACGTAGATTATTGCACTATGTCATTACAATCAAGTAAAACAGAAAAACTCGAACTATACTAAAAACAGAAATTTAATAGATCAAATACTAACCATATTGAATAGGTAATAAGTAATAACAAAATATACCACCATCGGGCATCGACGGTTAGAAACTCGTATAAGATATATAGGTGTGAGTGTGTGACTGTATGCGAAATACGAATATAATATAATCACTCCTACATATCTTATCCAAGGTTTTTGACACACAATACAAAAATAAACAAACCAAGCCCTAAAAACGGTCAATCAGTATTCTTTTGACATTCCTTTATTTTGAACAAAATAATTCACTTATAACGTGAAAAAATACTGCGCACTATTTGATTCCATTTTATATGTCCTTTTTATATTATTTTAAATCGCATTGAATTCTAAAATCGCTCGAGTATAAAGGTACGTTTTCCTTGCAGCGTCCGGACGCGGCGTCCAGACGCCGCATCGAACGCTGTACTATAATAAACCCATGTATTTCGAATGTGACGCGGCGTCTGGCGACAGCACTGGTCTCGGACCCGTGTAGAGCGTTCAGACGCCGTGACCAGGCACTGCGTCCGGACGTTGCAAGGAAAACGTACCTTTTAATATTATGTATTTAGGTAGGTAGGTACCTACCTATAATATATGTTATTTTTCTACTCTTTTGATATTGTCCCAATATAATATAGTTATACACCTACAGAAATACAGATACTAGTGAGTTACTTATCTGATGGTATTGTTGTTATTTTTATAACTATTATTCACAACTTCAATGCATAAGGATGGACATTTTAATCTAAACAATGAAAATATCTACCCGATACACTGTACTAAGGGTGGACGGATTATAATGGTTACTTTAACATCCTTTTAGCACACGTCTTATTGTTAATATTATAGTTGTGTGTAATTGTATTTATTATTCCTTATTATACTTTCGTTTTCGCTCTTATATTCATCTATTTAATACACTCATTAAGGACGGAAGTTATAATCATTTCCGACAAATCGGATTCTTTCTAAATTCTATTTATTGAAAAACCATTTAGTATTCACAATATCATCAATAGATATTAAAATACTATTCTTTTGCTAGCAGCTGCTACTTTTTGTCAATTAATATTAGTATACAGCTGAGCCCATTAAAATTGTATTCTAAAGTACCTAATACATTTAAAAAATAGGTAGGTATGGTGTTAAAATAAAATATATGAAGACTACAAAATTGAATAAGTAGGTAGGTACATAATATTATACCCGTACCGTTTTACTAATTAAATAAATATTGCCATCAACGCGAATAACTATTAGGTACCTACCTACAATAAATGGTTTTATCAAACAGAAATAATCAAAGGTATCTTGAAATATTAATTTGTACTGATTTGTATGCAAAATTAAATTTAAATCCCAATATTAAAATCCTTGGTTTTTACGTTCACTAATTACAAATTTTATTCAAAAATATATATTTTATATAATTCACATTTCACAGTTAGATTAAATTACATGGTGTAAGGGTCATACGAAATCATCACAAACCAGTGATGTATACAAGGAGGGACGTGAGGGTCAAATCCCCCCCCCATTAGCATTATTATTTTTGTTTTTGCTTGGAATATTTAGTATGCACTATGCACTATAATGTAATAATATTTTGTTATGTTATGACTTATGAATTATGATCAATTGAGCTATTGAATTTTAACAATTTTGTCAAAACTGAATACTATTATAATTTTATTTTGGTTTATTTATAGCAAACTAATGTTTATTTGGTCGAAATGGTCGATGACGACTATGATAATTTATACTTTATTATACTTTATAGCTTATCTTATTGTGTTTGATGTGAACTTTGAATCAATTAAAATTATATTTATTGTTTCTTATTAATAATTATTTTACTACCTAAGTAAAAAAAATTGAAAGGGTGGGGGATTTTCCAATTTCCTCGTCCTATTTAGCTATGTAATTTTCTATATATTTTGATCCCCCCTTTCAGAAATCACTATAACTATATGTGTGGCTAAACGAGAGTAGGTACACAGTTTAACTATTTAACGTAATACAATGTGTAATGTATTTTATAATTTTTATACTTTGCTAATAAAAGTATTAGATAAGTAATTGATTTAATGTACCTTAATGAGAAACAGGCATTTTTACGTTTTGGCAAAAATAAAAGTAGGGATAAATGAAAATCTTTGTTTATGCGGAAACGATGCGTGCTTTTAAAGACTTACTCTTTTTAATCTCTCATCCATTGTTTAGAATCGGATTTTTATTGCTCGGCTACCCGTATAGATGGTAATAATTAAGAATTGAAATAAAAGAATCAGCCGGTATAATTTTATAATAATTTTAATGTTTATCGAAAATCGTTCGTACAAGAAACTTCATAAACTCCTACAGACATTACACAAATATATAATATTTAAATTAGCAATTAAAAATATGTACATGCGATCGTTTGACTTGTGTCTCATTATTATTATATAGATTTTATTTTGATTTGTTTTGTTATAGATATTATCAATAAGTTATTAAGTTTTATTATGTTAAAAAAATTAATTAAGGCTATACATTATAAAATGGTATAAAAGACTTCCTATACTCTCGCCACAAGCTTTGCTTACAGGGTGTAGGTATCAATTTAATATAGAAATATGTAAGTATTATATAACATGCATGTAGTAATAAGTTGAAATAAATAAATACTAAATAAATACTACTAAATATTATTATATAAATATTAAATATGTATACTTATATTGGTAGGTATATGTAATACTCACCGATGTCTCTGGTGTCAAGTATCCGATAATTCCAATTTTGCGACCATTTACAATCAAAACTTTAGATTTCATCAAATTCGGCTGACTGGCTAACGATGGTTCGTCGGTTAGATCGATATTACTAGCCACTACTGGGATAGTTATGTTTCGTATGTACGATGCAACATCTTCCACGCCGTCGTCGAATTCGTGATTTCCCAAACACTGTAACAAATTACATTATAGTCTGTTATACTGCAGGTAAAGTTCTTTTATTATAGTGTATCATATAGACAAATAAAATCTAAGACGACGACCCGCTCGGTCGCGCACCCACCATGACGTCGATGCCAAGTGTCCCGACCATGCGCTCGACGGCGTGCCACTTGAGGAGCGTGTAGTACGCCGTGCCCTGAAATGTGTCGCCGGCATTGAGGAACAGCGCGCCGTCGGCGTCGGCGTTTCGGCGCTCCCGGTCGACGGCCGTCTTGAGCCGCGCGAAACCACCGTAACACGGTCTGTCAGTCGATGTGCATTCCGCGCCACCAGTCCCATCTATCTGATCGAACCGCGAGTGCATGTCGTTGGTGTGTAACACCAGCAGTCGGTAATTAGCGGCGTCCGCCATGGACTGCAGCCACAGGAACAGCGCCATCGCTAGGAACACCCGAGGCCACTGCAAGATGATCGCCATTTTTTTGACTCGAAACCGTTTAAATTTATATTTATATTTATAATAAAAATAATATTATTATTATATTATAAGTCCTACGAGAGTGGCGTCCCAAAAACGACGGAGTCTAAGACGATTGGAGAATAGAAGAGCAAACAATTTAGTCACGTCGTTCGGTGTGTCTCGCGCACGTTCGACTGGTCGTATCGTACTACGCGTCGTCGGTTGGATGGCACCAAGATATCGGACAAACCAGACGGACCTCCCACCCCGTCGACCATTCTCTTTCCCATACCACGCTTACACCCCCATCAACATACCCTTCCACGGGAGAGCCCTCGGTGTATGGTAGCACTAAATTGTATATAATAATAATTACTTTATTTGACAATATGCACACTATACCTATAAAATTGACATAATTATATGGATAGGGACAGTTCTATAAATGGATGTGGATCAAGGTTAGGGGAACTAAGGGGCGTCGGCCTTTCCCCTTTTTGAAAATGTATATATTATCTATTTATTTTTATAATAAATAGTTCATACTTCTTAATATCTATACATTTAAATTATTTAAACACAATTTATTGTTTATATATTATCAATAATCTGTCATGGCGTATTAAAATAACAATTATAATATATTTTATGACCCCAACCAAACCAATTCAAGTTGAAATAATAATAATAAATAAGATCTAAAACTTAAGAACAGTGAAAATTGAAATTGAAATTGTTCATAATTTATTAAATTTTGTTGTGTAGGTACTAAACAATTATTGTTTTGTATAACAAAATATTCAATTTATTCCATGTGTCCTATACCTTGTATCGTCATAATATAATTATACTTGTTATAAATTAGTTTGTAAAAACATAAATGTAAAAATGTTTATAGTTAGTCAGCCATTAGAAATATATTACTGAACGTTTTAGAGAATAATTAGAGACTAGATAAGTATAGTAGATGACATATTGGTATCCTATTATCCTAACCTTAATCGAATGAATGTTAAATATAATAGATGTTTTCTCTGTAAAAATACTAAAAACCATTTAGAAATCTGTATAATTGAAAAATTGAAAAATGCTTTTAGAAAAATAAATATATAGGTAAGCATGATCCATAAATCACGTTTGACCGATACTGCGCTCATCACTTGTGATGTCCTTCGATACTCAGTTTTAATCATATACCATTACTCCAAGTCTTCAACACAACAACAGTATTACGCATTAAGTTAAAACCGGTTTGGTATCGCGACATGCTTATATTATTTATATTATATACTATTGTAAGTTATCAAATTGGTAAATTTTTATAAAATAATATTATGAGTGATAATTGTTTAATATTTTAGAATACTTTCGAAAGTTTTGATTATGTTGACCTCATATATTGACTAGTAGCTAACCTGATCTAATCCAACTTTGAACCTTATTCAAAATATGTTAAAGTTAAACAACTAAGATTTGAAATCTTACAATTTTTTAAGAATAATAATAAACAAACGCAAGAAAATGCTATTGAAATAATTTAATAATCATAATCTTAAAACATCGTTGGCCAGCTTAATCATCCTGCACAAAGAAATGTGTTTTAGATTACATGTACAGAACAAATGAGAATAGAAAAGGAATTTATAAATGGTAAACGTTTCGAAGAAGGAGAAAAATATTGATATTACTTAATACTATAATAGGTACCTACTGAAGCATTTAAAAAAACAATTTATTTATTTTATTTATTCAGCCAAATCAATTACAATTACATGGTTAAAATAAAATTCATTATAATAACAGCTGATACGTACACCAACTGAATTATAAGCTCGAATCTGGTATATACAGAGTTCATGGATAATATGGATATCATAATTAGTTTATAGTAAAATACTTATACAATTATGTACATAATAAAATAATACTAAATTAATTAAATATAAATATAATAAAGTAAATAGACAGAAGATACTGGTTAGATAATAATACCTAAATATCTAAATATGATAGTTATATAATGATGTCATCTATAACAACCAAGAATTTGAGGAATTCCGCTGCTTACGTTCAAGCTGAAAATTATCAGTATATTTACTATTTAGTGCTTTAATTACAAAATGCTATACTATGTTTCAAGGTTGAATGAACAATTAAATATTAAAGAGACTTAATAGAGATAGATAACTTAATATCGATACGCATACGCATTAAAAAAGCTCATTGGTTCTAGTGGTTAATGAGATATTATATTTTCAATGTGTGAATATAAATACTGTTTTTTTTTACCAACAATGAAACCAAGTTTTATTCCAGAAACCCAAAATATATGAATATATGTTTGTATTATGAATTCGAGGGGGGTGGAGGGTTGAAGCTAGCTCCCAAATCTAAATAACAATTTTTGCTATGACGTAGGTCGTAGGTAATAGGTTGCAAATTTTTTTATTTCGATTGCAATTACTTTCTAAAAATTTACTTAATATTGGCACTCGGTTAGATTTTTTAGGATAAAATTGGGGAGTTAACTTGATGTACCTACGTGTTTTATGTTGCTTGCTTCCGATGAGCTTAAAAAAAATTATATGTTTAATGTTTATACATCTAACCAAAAATCTAATAATTTTATTTATATAGAATTATAAGAAGCAATCAATTTAAATATTTAAATTTTTAAATTTTTATAAGTATTTAAAATTAAAAATACTTGAGAAGACGCGTTAGAAAATATTATAATTTTTAAATTAATATTGAATACATAAATTATTATTTATAGTAAGGATTTTTTAGTTAAATACAAATCAGTCCAAGGTATATTAATATTTAGCCGATAGTATACCTAATAGGTACATAGATATTTTTTTTTATTAAAATTATTTTTGCACTAAAAGCAACCTAATTGTAAAATCTAGCATAATTTTTCTATTGATATGGGGCTGTAGGTCGATAGGGACAGCTTAATAAAGTAGAAATAAATATTATTCAATCATAGTTCACAATACACAGCGCAAATTTATCAACCACTTAAACTAAAACTAAACCTAAATAATGTAATAGGTAATATTGAAATTTAAACAAAGAAAATTATTATTTTATATGTATTTAAAATAAAATAAAAGTAGTATGAAATTTTATTTTCATAATCATATGAATATTAAAAAGGTATAATAACTAGTTATCACAAATATGCCAGTACATCGCTATCTTTAAGGTGAAAGATGGATGGACAACAGATTTGATAAAGGTTACACTAAGAAATTGAGCTAGAAGAGACTGTAAGAGGTGATGAGAAATAGTGAAAGCAGCAAAGGTTCTGAATGGGATATAAAAGCTACAAAAAATAAAAATAAAAATTGATAAATTTAAAAATAGTAGTAGGTATATTTGTTTACATAGGTATAGGTACAAACAAAACCTAAAAAACCGCTGATTCCAATTTTCACCTACAAACTACAATCGATTTGTTTTTATACAACAATGAATTCTACACTAAAAAAATTAAAATATTAAAATATATTATAGACAAATTTTGCCATGAATATTATGAAACAAATTCAAGAACCATTTAAAATATTAAAAACAGATTAAATATTTAACCGATAAAGTAACTAAATGTGTTTTAATTACTAATGACTAATGACTACGATGTAGGTTTCTTAAATTATGCTAATGACTAATAATAATTGTATACATAAAATATTTTAGGAATTTAAAAAACTAAATTATTATATTTTATAATATGTCGCATTATAAGTTGAAGTAGAATAGATTTTAGGTAGTATACACGGTGTATAATAACTTATAAGACAGTTTGGAAATTATGATAAATATATTTTGTTTCTGATTTTCGCTTACATTAATAACTATTCTTGTGTTTTTATTAGAATTGTCATGGAAATTGAGTTTAAAACAGCTGTATAGTTTCTGTGTATTTATGTATTACATTATACAGGACGTTAATGACCCACCAATATTTTACCGAAACTTATTTTATCTATGTTTCTGCATCGCTATTTATCAGTTTATTATTTATAAAACGGTATACAGGTTTTATACTTAAAGAAATTTATGTTTCGTACCTACAGTAAAAAAAAAAAAAAAAAAAATTAAAAAATTAAAATTAATTATTTTTATTTTTAATTTAAATTTAAAAATCAATCATCATTGGGCTTAGTTTTTTAGGGCTGGTAAATTACTTTATAATAATAATGTTCTGAAAATTATAATGGGATAATATATTCATAATATATTCATGGGACATAGACATAATATAGGTACATAGTATTATTATCATGAACTATGAAATAGAGAACATTTATTGTTATTATTTATATTTTTTCTATATCATCCAAAAGTAAATGTATAAAGTATGTTAGTAGGTACACTAACTTGTGACTTGTATTATGTCGTGTGTGTTGAAAATTATTGAAATAAGTCCCGGTTGTAATTGACTAGCAGTTGTCATGATACTAACACCTTTATCATATTATAATGATGATACCTATATAATATATTGGCAGTATATTCGAAAGGTTAAGCAGTTATATTATTTAATATTATTATATTTAATGCTATCATCAAATCCCACTAACATACTATGTAAAAAATACTGATCGAAAAAATTATTTTCAGACTGATGTAGCCATGTAGGTAAGTACTATTTACGTTAATAAGGCGCCCGGTGCCAATGCGATTTTGTACACAAAAATACGCTCTACGAGAATAGGAATCCTCCGAATCCTGTTCTGTAGAATCAACAAAATTTGATAATTTTTTTTTTTTTAACTAATAGAGAGTAATATTCTACAGGCCGCATCGATCTCCGTTTTTCAATATTTTAATCTCTAACTTTATAATCTGTCTTCAAAAATAATACAATTTTAAGTAATTTTGTATAAATTATATTTTACTATTATTTTGAGTAAAATAAAAATCGGAGTTTGATGCGGCCAGTAGGAAGTCTTCTTCTTTCAAATAAAAATATAGTTACCAAAAACCGACAATTCTACAATAAGGCCTGAGAATATTATTCCCGTGAAGTCATTTTTTTGATAAAATACAGGGTCATCAATCACCCTTAAATATGTATCAGGTAGTAAATTAGGTAGTGAAAAGGTATTATAATTAAGGTGGACGGTGGTAACTAAAATACAAAATTTAATTTTCAAATTTTATAGAATTGCTGAAAAATTAAAAATCTGGCACCGGTCCCCTTTTAAAATAATCTTTAATCATAAATCATAATAATATGAACCACCATTCAACCAAAAAATTATGTATATATTTATATTGTTAAACTTGAAATGTTAAGCAAACAATCTTATTAGATAATAAATTATAATAAGTATTAGAAAATAGAAATATTATCACAGAGTAGGTAAATAACATATTTACATTTGTACCTACAAAGTACTAAGATAATATAATTCACATGAATATAATATTTATATTTATATTACAATTAAAAATATTAAGTTATAACATTTAATAATGATGGTAAAATTCTTTTCTATACAAATATAACATGCTACTATGCTAGGGACGATTTTACCTCTAAAAAATAGCATAAAATGTATGTTCAAATGATACTAGGTATGCGTGCACAAATCGTCACCACTTATCGTTATTTAATTACCTTTTATTAATTTACAAATTATATTGTAGTTTCTTTATATACCTAATCATTATTATCATACATTTTACATTTTTACTTGTTGAGCCAAGCAATGCAGTAGTTTATTTATTATTTTATTACAGTACATTTATTCCTATATTTATCACCGAATTGCCATTTTTGTCAATTTTACCTATTTGTTCTTAGTTCTTAGTACACATACACATACACATTCTTATACTCTTACACTTTTGCATAACAGACATCACGTAGTTATCTAGTATTTCCTCGGCAACCTCTAAGCCAATTACTGCTGTTTGAAAACCACTACTTACCCAGGTTAGGTAGTGATGGTAAAATAAGCATTTATTTTGGTATCCAAGCTCGCGTACCTAATATTGCATTACGCTCTCGGCCCGTATACCTATCTATAATCTATATTTAATTTTGTAAATGAACAACTTATGAAATTATCAAACTATTTGACCAAGTAATATATAATATATAATAAAATGTATAAAACAAAAAATGAGCATTTTTCTGTGTACTTATAATACTACTAATGAAAACATTTTATGACCATTTAAAGTACCTACAATTATACTGTTTTCAGTTACACCAAAAATACAAAATCGATTTTCTTAATTGATTTAATTGTACCATTGATTATAAATAGGTACTATAGTTACCTCCTGCACAGCGCTCGATCATAGTTACGGTGACTGGAATTAAATAAGAAATAATAATTAGTATTGTTGATTCTTATCGCCATCTAACGAGAGTTTTATTGTAGGCCACCGAAAAACCGGCCAGTGAGCAATCTATAGTATTTATAAATTATAATCAATGATTGTACCTATGCCCAACGGACATCGCGTATACTCGTCGCGAAAACTACCTACCTATTTTATACCTATTAATACCTATAGAATGTATGTACCTGTTCATTTACCTATTATAAGTAAACATTAAAAGGTACCTACATATAAAGAACAACAATTTATATTCAACAATAGGTACCCAAAATGACACACTATTAGATATTAGTGTAGAATGTGGTTTATCTGTTCATGAGTTCATGAGTTAATGAGTACCTGCTAGATATTAAAATTTTCTATTCTATAGAATGACTAATGAAATTTAAACAATTTGGTGGTACCTATGACAAAAATGTACTTATTTCTTGTTATAATTAATATTTTTATACACTTCCCTCAAAAAAATTAATCTCATTTAAATAGGCACTTAACATAGAAACATCAATCTCATTTAAAGAATTTGATCATTATTTTACAAAGAAAATATATTTTAGTGTAATTCTGAAATAATTATATCATACAAATTAAAAAAAAAAAAAAAAAAAAAAAATGAAACTTGGATAAGTGGTTAACGAATTAGTGTTATTTGAGTGAAAAGGTGTGGTATGGTCATATCCTGAATAATGTTAGTCTCCGCTTACCAATACTTTAAATGCTTATTAAGTTATAATTCATTAACCAATTGTTAAAATACCTACTCAGAAAAATATTCTGCTTTAAATGTTCTAGTTTTTTAATATGAAATTAAAAATATATTATGTTATTCAAAAAAGTAAAAAAACTTAAATAAATATATATTAAAAACAAACATGGTTATGATTTTGATTGATAAGTGTGTACTATATAAAAATTTTCAAAACCGTTTATAGATTGAGTGTAAATCGATAAAAGTATCACTCAGTACAAAATATAATAGCTAAAATATACTTTTATAAAATAAGACTGATTTCGATTCAAAAACAGGTAAAATGCAAAAAAGTCTAAAAATGTCGGACAGGTACAAAAATAAAAAAATAATACATATCACACATAATTGTTAAATTAATACATTCATCACTCCACTCAGAATCTTAAATAAAAATTGATTATACCTTGTATTAAGTAGATGCATAGATACAAAGAAACCTCTAGTTGTTAATATTTTTGTTTTTTTTTTTTTTGCTGTTTTTATATTTCATTGATCAAATTCAACTGGTATTTTGTTATACTATTATTTTCTAAACATTCTCCAATTTTTTTTTATATTATTCTCTTTGTTACAATTTAAATTATTTTAAAGATAAGTAATCTTTTTATTGGCTCTGAAAACTATTTTTTTAAACAAATTTAGAACATCTTTAAACTATTTAAAGCCCTTTTACTAATTTAAGGAATGTTTAATAAATTGATTACATTTTAAATTGTAATTCAAGTATAAACATTTTGTATATAATATATACATTCAACATATGTATTATTATATAGCAAATAATTAAGTTATA
>VUJU01003691.1:0-23944 GCA_009835225.1 Aphis craccivora | reverse complement strand
GGGGGGGTCTGAACCCTAAACCCCCCCCCCTGGCTACGGCCTTGTTCACGAATAACTACATAAAACAGATAGTTGTATATGTATTATTGTACTACAATAATATATATTAATTATAAAAGTATTGTTGAGAAGACATTTAGTTGCATCATGCAAAGTTAGTACTTACTTTGTTGGATTCTACTAGATGTTAGGAAATGTATACTAAAAGGTTAAAAAACTTTACTGTGATAAATTATTTGTAACTTCTTTAATAGATTAAGAAATCATAAAAAATGCAATAGATATTATTAATTTATTTATTATTAGTTGCTTATTTTTACGAGAAAAATAACACATATGCTTAATCTTGTTCTATTACATGAGTAGCTTGGTTATTTTATCAAACTAAGCTGAGTTTACTTCATTAGAAGTAATATAATGTATTCGTACAAAATAGTCAGTTTCAATTTGTAAAACTAATGGGGATTAGATAATACTTATATAGTACCTACCTACACAGTTTATTTCAATGGTGTGTAAACTGTAAGTAACTAATTTAATTAAGCAAAGTAATTCACTTATGTAGATTATTTAATATTGTGTTTTAACCTTGTTAAAATGAAATATAAAATTGTATACGGAAAAATATTATTACATTGGTTTGTGCACTGTATCTAAATAAATAAAGCTAAATAATAAATTAGCGTGTAATAGCATTGTTAAATTACAAAATTTGTTTTTATAAGTTTTTTGAAAACTATATTGATAACATTTTTAATAAATTCATATAAAATATAAATTCAAATTATTTCAATCGTTTCTTAGAGGAATTTATTGGTATTAATCACAATATATTTTTTATAATATATATAATATATGTATATATACAGGGTATTCACCAAGTTAGGGAACACTGAATTTCTCGGCCGGATTTTTTTGGAATAAATCGATTTTTTTTTTACAAATTGGTAGTATATTAATACACATTTTTTTTGATACATTCCAAAATTTTTTGAAATTTTGGTCTGCGCATACTCAAAAAAAACTTTTTTTTTTGAATAGCAACACCAATTTTGAACACCATATTTGGAAAGGACTATTTTTTTTAAAACAATTTTGATGTATTAACTATGGTTCTAAATTCAAAATTGAATGAATAAGAGCTATGTAAATTTAAATAAAGAATGCATTTTTTTTATTATTTTAAAAGATTTATAAAATCATTTAAATTAGTTCTTATTGGTTACTTTTTGAATATTTTATTTTAGAAGTGTCATGAACAAGATTATGGGCACCTATAAAATTATAACAATTCAAAAAAAAAAACTTACAAATATTCAAAAAGTAACCAATAAGAACTAATTTAAATGATTTTATAATTTTTTTAAAATAATAAAAAACTTGTATTATTTATTAAAATTGAAATAGCTCTTATTCAGTCAATTTTGAATTTAGAACCATAGTTGATACATCAAAATTGCTAAAAAAAAATTAGTCTATCCGAATATGGTATTCAAAATAGGTATTGCTATTCAAAAAAAAAAAAAAAGTTTTTACTGAAATGGAATGTATCAAAAAATGTGTATTAATATACCACCAGTTTATAATAAAAAATCGATTTATTCCAAAAAAATCCAGCCAAAAAATGCAGTGTGCTCTAAATTGGTGAACACACTGTATATTAAATTTTTATGTATGATATTATTTATGAAGATTAGGGTGAGAAATTACTATCTCAAAAAAAAAAAAAATGTATAAACTGAATAACTGTTTATTTATTTGTATATAATATGGGTGTAGCTTAATCTAAACACATATTAATAAATTAATACCATTAATGATAAATGTGTCAAATTTTTGCTTTAATGAGGTAGTTTGATTTAAAGAGGCTTATGATAATAATATTAAATTCATTATTGTTTTGTTTGAATTCAAAATAACAAATATTTATATTTTCTATGGATGGTTTTTAAACATGATTTGGGTTATAATGCCTATAATTACTTAGAATATATTTTTAAGTATAATATTTGCCTAATCATATACGTGATACGTATCAATAAAATTAACCTTAAAAAGTGGGTAAGTGGGTACCGCTCTGCTGTACATTAGATGCCATATGGATCATTATTATATATTATAGGAGTGTTTAATTTGAATCCAATGATAGGTATCATTGTATACGAAAAACGATTCAGAAGAGAGATGATTTGTCAACCTAGGATATAATTTCCAGTGGTAAGTGAAAAAGGCGGTTTATGGTTTAATGGCACGAATACACCAAAATTTAAGTTCTTTTATAATTAATGTAAGCTAAACTTATGAAAAATCTTGTTTTAAATTTTCAACTCTTAGCTACTTATACAAAAATTTTTATGAATTATACCTACAAAATAATTTGCAAATATTCAGGAATTTGACAAATTTTTGTCAGTATTTGAACTTCAAATGATAATAAAAAAAAGTTGTACTTATGTATTCTTATAATTTTTTAAGAACAATAAGAATTAGTTATGAGGATCTTTGCATTAAACTTTCAAGTATTTTGATAGGGCCAAAAAAATTATATCAACACTTCAAAAAAAATTTTTCAGACAAATCAAAAATTTCAGTGGTTTATAAATAACTCAAAAAAAGTCAAAAATTTGAAAATTTAACTATATATAGATACCACTGACATTAACATTTGGTGAAAATTTCAAGTATTTTCAGTGATTAGTTTTTGAATTAAAACCATATAAAAAAAATCGAATTGGTCGAAAACTGGTTTTGCGCAAAAATTTCCGTTTTTCCCGGTGCTTTTGAAAACTATTATGAAATTCAAAAAATGACCTCCCCAATGCACCAACTAGATTTATTTTGCTATCGGAAACCACCCCCAAAGTATGAAATTGAAGCGTTATTTCGACACTTTCTCGTGTACACAGACACATACAAAAAAAAAAAAAAAATAAAACACACAACATTGTAAAATCAATAGGTACATTCATCGCTCCGCTCAGAATCTAAAATGCATTAATAATATAAACGTCTTTAACTTATTATAAACTAATGGAGATATTGACAAAGTATCCAGTGGCGTATTTTCAAAAATTTTCTGGGGGGGGTCCTAAGTTTATACAGAATTAAGTAATTTATATAAACTATGATAACATTGATAACTATATAGGTATACCTTTTGCCTTTATCACACATTATATTTAGCCGTAATTTGGAAACTGTCGTCAGAATACACAGAATACAAATTTCTATGCTTATTACTTAACTATATACTGCAGTAATATGAATCGGTCTTTTTTCCTCTAGGGGGGGGGGGTCCAGACCCCTGGACCACCCCCGTAAATACGCCACTGAAAGTATCGTTATTGTTATCTAATACATGATATATTCAGAAAGAATTATTTAAATCCTAAGAGCAATATCTATTTAAATTGTTGATTCCTACTAAAAACTGTTTTGATAATTAAAGACGAATATTATTGTCTATTATTGAATTAATAATTGAGTATGGGACTTAAAAAATCTCAACTGCTTGAATTTATCAAACTTTCCTAATACCAATCCAAACGTAATATTTGCGAGAAAGACTTTTTTTTTTTTAAATAAAATACTCTTTCCAAAATATTATTATTGTTGTATATGTAGTGAGTAGGTACTAACAAAACATTTTAGTTTACAAAATTTTTTTTTGTTTCATTTTATTTTTGATAAATTTACTGTAGTTTATTTTTCGTACAAATATGATTTATTAAAAACAGTTATCTATTCATATACATTGTATATATTCAGGAATTTACCCAGTTTATTCTGTGTATAATGAATTAAATCCACATTATAAATTGTAATATAAACAACAAAATGCATTTTCACTTAACTTGACTAAATATTTACCACTTTTCGTTTAATCAGATATTTTATTATAATATTTTGAATACAAATAACAGTTGACCGTTTTACACTACACCTACATCCAATAAATGCTTTTAATATAAAAAAAAAAAGAAAATGGAAAGTTGAAGCTGTAGTGAGTATAATATAATACTATATATATTATATACATTTGGTGTTTATAGTTATATATCTGTGTAATATAATTAGTGTATGGATTTTAATTATATTAATTAATTAATTACAACTATAATGGGAGAATATGATGGAAATAATAAAATAACAAATAAATGTGAACATTAAGCATAATTAGATTTTCAATAAATTACATCAATTAATTGACAATTGGTAAATTTATGGTGTAAAACATACTATAATTATTTATTATAATAAATTAATTAATGTTTAAGTTTAGATCTAAATTAAATTACAAGCATCTATATAATTTTAGATTAACCTTAGTCGGGGAAAACCATTAAACTCATTACCATTCATTAGTTAGAAAATATTAAAAAAAAAATATTTTTTTACAATATTAATAATATTAATTAATGTTGTTAAAATACAATGCGCTAAGTTTCTGGGAAACTTGTAATAACAATTTTTTCAAATTAATTATTTGATAGATATTAAGCCCTTGTTTGACCTACTAAAAGTTAAGAATACTTCGTGTGTGATATGATATGAATAAAAAATAAAATTAATATTTTATTTTGCTGTGTTAGCAGAAAATAAAACATTAAAAAGTAAGACTATTCAATCTAGGAAGATAGTAAGCACTTGAAAAAACAAACGTTTACCACTATACAAAGAAACTTGAAGATAAAATGTGTATAATTTATAATTACACTTTACTTACTTAAAAGTACTTAAGCCTTTTTCATCTTAGAAATCGAAAAAAGATCGCTGATTTAGCAATTATAGAGAATGCCTTTGTGTGCATGCCAGTCTAGTGTGATGTCTTTCAACAATAAGCAATGCATTAAAATAAAAATAATATTTTTGTCTATAATTAAATTATATTAATAATATTAATTTTTGAAAACTAAAATTTTACAGTAACATGTAATTTTAAGTCAAAATAAAATATAGTAAATTAAACAATTTTCAAAGATTAATAGTAGCTAAAAGTGACCAAAATTAAAGACTAGATTTGATTCATATCCATTTACTTCATTTCATATTTAAATTTGTACAGAAGTATTATTCATATACCTATTTATAAAATGTTTGGCCAGATATAATATTATTATCAACTTGCTATTTTGGTAACTTCAGGTCTAGGACAATCAGAAAAATCAGACAATTGGATTTTGATTTATATATAAGATTTAATGCATAATTTTGTTTTAAAAATAATCTATTTTTTCAGTTTAAATGACTGTTAACTCATCCTATCCAATAAAATCATAAAAGTACTTACGTATAGAAATAATTCTTTATCCAGATATGATTATACTTATATACTGCATATATTTTACTCGTAACAGTAGAACAATCAAAATTGCATTGAATGAAAATATGTATAGAACTGTTAACTGAAATACTCGTATCCAAAGTTGCTGACGTTTAAGATTTGTTAAAGATCTGTTGGAGTGTCATTCGAACTATTTAAAATTAGTTTTAACAATAATAAAAGTTGTGAATATTTAAACTTTTATTTGGTTTTTGGATTACCACAAAAGAAAACTGATTATACAATACAATTCTGTTAATATTTACATACGAAAAAATATTTTAAATTTATAGAGTATGTTAAGTATACTATGGATACTTAAACATTTTTACATAAAGTATTTATTTGTATTAAAATAAATAACTGTTAAACGTTCGACAAGTCTATATTAAATATATTAATATTGCCAACTTAAAAAGTTTATAACGAACTATCGATATTTTATTTGTTCAATGATACGTTATACTTTCATGATTCTTAATACAATGGAAGCATTATGATGGTCTTCGAATTATGTTTTTTCTCTGATAACTTTGTTTTCAGTCATTAGTAAAGTTTAGTTCTTGAAAAGTTTTATTTATTTATTTTGTCAGTATACAAGAATTGTATTTTAGGATTCCTAAACATTATTTAGTTCAGCGTATTTTAACGTTTCTATAAGATACCATCATATTTGTTTCAAGTTGATATGAAAAATTTATCTCTTAACGTTTCGACCCATAAAACAGTATCGTAAAACACAATACAATTTTATCTGAATGATATATGTAGCTGGTACAATTGAATTTAGTGAAATGAATCAATAATTGTTTTTTTTATGTATATACGAGTAAAAACATAAATCCTATATATATACATAATAAACAAAAAATAACAATATTGTGATTTGAATATGTTTCTAATTTTAATGTTTATCATTAATCATATTTGATTTTCGATTTTCATCATGAATAAAACTATTTTTATATCAATTTTTGTTTGTTTCAAAGAATTGTTGGTAAAATTAAAATCGTTTAGAATACATTGTATGAGAGCGTTCAGTAAACAATAATATTAGATTTTGCTTTAATTTAATTTTGAAAAAGGACTACAATGAGTATCTAATCCTGTGTTGTTTTTGACAGTTGCTACTTACAAGAGTAAGACCTGGTCTAGTCTGAACTAATGGACACTGTCAAGTTAAATTTATCAGATATCGTAGTATAATATTTCATGAGAATTATATTTTAATAAAAATAAAACTGGAAGAATTTATTTAATTCATGAAGTTATTATTATTTTTTCGCGCCAAATTTAAGTATATAATAAATTGATCGATAAATTTCCGATCGATGCACGATCAGTGCATAATTTTGCTAATCTAAAAAAATAGATGAAGTATGGAACATGAATGGACTGTTATGATTTCAGTCATAAGTTTACTAATATTTTTAAGTTTGTATCTCTTTGGTTATGTTTCAGAAAAATTCGTGGTATATTCAGGCGTTCTTCAATGTGGGCGTTTATAGCCATCATTATTCAAAATTTTAATACACTCTTGATGCTCAATTGTTCATTATTGTATTTACTTGTTTGCTGATGATGTTAAATTATTTTTTAATCTATTATCAGTTGAAAGGATTACTTAATTTATTAGTAGTTTGGTATAATACTGCTAGCCTTGATCTATCTATTAAATAATGCAAAGTAATGTTACTTAATTTAACTGAAACATCACTAAAATACGCTGTTCCCAGTTTTGAATAATGGATTATTATTTATAACCTTAAAATATTTATTTTCGTGATTTAGGAGTGGTATTATCAGACTATCTAAGCTCCAGTGAGAATATTAAATTAATTATTATAGAGTCATTCATATTTTAGTAAAAAACAGTTCTGACTTTAACAATCCTAATAAACTTATTATTCTATATATATGCAATAAGATCTTAATTTGAATTTTTCTCGGCTATTTAGAGCTCATATCGAGTTGGATCAAAAATAAACTAGAAATAATGCAAAGAAGTTAGTTAATATGATTGGATATAGACTTGGTATGGAAGGTAAGACAGTTGAGGACGTCTAAACGATTATACCTATACGGATGTATCATTTATTCATAAATTGTTAAATAACAAAATTGACTGTCTATTCAAAACTAATAGAAAACATATATTTTAAAGTACCAGTAAAAAATATCAGTCATTCATAATTATTTCTTATTAATTTGGGTAAAATTATTCATTTATATTATTTAATTCGAGATAATTTTGATGCAAAAAGTTGTCCATGTCTCTGAAAGTATCCAGGAAATCAATATTTTCTTCGTCATTATCTGACTCTTCAAATTCATTAATATCTGATAAATCTCCACACAATAAATTTGCAATTTGATCATCATCGAGAGCCATAATAAGACTAAATAACAATAATCATTATTATAAATATGTAAGTGTTAAATAAAAAAACAATATTCAATAATAAATATAACCAAGATACACACAGTTTGTAACCATTACAATATAAATATATTATATTCTATACATTCCAAATGATGCTATATGGAATCATCAAATATGTGAGATTGTACTCGTAACTTCTAAACTAAATTAAATATTATAAAATGAAATGGATATTTACATAGATGAATGTATCTTGTTTCATAAATAATTTACCAAACAGCAATAATTATAAATTTACTTACCTAAATTAAATAAAATTGAACACGAATGATGTCAATAGTGGAGAGTCGTAATTTACGTAAACATAATCAATTATAACTCGATAAATAATGAATTTGGCGCGAAAATGAATAAATATGATAAGAATAAACACATGTTTTTCAATAAAATAAGATATTTACTTAACTGTTAACTATCAACAATAATTACGTAAAATGGAAGAATGGTAAAAACTATGATGAAGGGTTTACTAAATCGTATGTAAATGTTTTGTAGTAACATCTATAATATTGATTTTTTCCACAGTTATGTTACCAAATTAAAAATAGGTATAAAATATTAATTTAACATTTTATATTTATCTATATTCCACTAATCTATAACTAACTTTTTAACTAATATCTCGGTTTGCTAATTATTAAATTATAGATGTGTGTAAGCTACTATTCTAACAATTTTATCTTATATTTGTGTTTAAATAAATACATTAATATGTGTTCGAATAATTTTTGGTTAATATTTGATTATAATTAAAATTAGTTATTATTAATCTTATTACACTTATTTATTGAAATTCGAAATTTATTATAATTATTTATTTTAATTTTTGTTATTATTATTTACCACTATTTGTTATTATTAATTATTATTCATATTTCATAGTATAATATTGTTAAATTATTATTAACATAAAAATATGATAAAAAAAATATATCCAATTCTTTATACATTTTACTATTGACATATTATGTTTGTTTCATTTACAATATTTTTGCATTAATATTGCATTTTAAAATAAACTGAATAAAATACGATTTACAATTGAATAACATAAAATACAATGTCAGCCATTGTTTCTAATATGCGCTTCTTAAAATTATAATTTATCAACGATGTTTACTCAAATAAAATAACCAGACATTATTTGAACCTTTGAAATTTAGTTGAATAATTTTTTATTTGAATAAGAATGTTTACAAAATATTCCAATAAAATGTTATCTAAATAACCATATAGGTAAAATTTCATTCGAATAATGCCCTAATCTTGTTGTTATATTATTGTTCTCTGTTATGGTTTCTTGTACTATGTATTACGTTTTAAGGGAAATATCTAATAAGATAAATAAATTATTAAATAAATGAATAATATGGCTATTACAATGGTAAAATGTAGGTATAATGAAAAACTTCTAAAATCAGAATTTGAACAAAAGTACATACAAGACGGGGACATGCTTCATAATCGCAATGTGTTATGTGTTTAGAGCGTTAAGCCTCGAACATGATTTCTATGCATATATTGACACGCGTGCATCGGTTCGACCGTAATAATCTGCTTAAAGGTCTGTTTAAAATATTACGATCACCCGTATTTCTAACTTGTACAATAATGCTATTAACGTAATAAATCATATTGTATTATGTAACTGTGAAGTGTGCAGTGCCTCTAAGACAACCAGCAGCCACGTAACGAGAAGAAGTCGGAATGTGGTTTTCGTGAAATCCTTTTGATTTGCGATGGTGGTTGTCAATTTTTCCGAAAGTCGCATGCTCACTTTTGAATAAGAAAGTTAACCGCTGAATAAATAGCTAGTAGTTACCGTCTAATTAATATACTGTTGTACCTACATTATATAAATAGTATATAATATAATACATATAATGTAATATAATAAGTTTATTATACACACACTGTAACACTGTTTGTGGGTATTATGATTTAGCGGCTATTTTGCATATTACCTATAATATTATAACTATTATTAATATCATTATCGTATTGATCGAGTAAACAACAAAACCAGAACCGGTGGGGGTGGAATGCTAGTACAAAAGATTTAGGAATGTGAAACGGAAAATGATTAATGCAAAATTGTCCTGTTATAACATTCGTCATATAATACATTATACATTATAATAATTATAAATATATAATAATATATATATTATGCATTCACAAATTTATGTATACAAACGGGTTGCAGTGAGTTTTCTGCAGCAAACGGGGGTAGGATGATACAATTATAATGTGTGTGCGTGTTATCCAACACACAAAGGCTTCTCTAACGTCATCGCCTCAAGGACATGAAAAGTCCTTTACTGTGTTGGTCGTCGTACACATTACCGACAGACATCGGCCACCGTCTTTTGCATTCCCTTAAATTGTTTTTCGTATAATACATTATACTAAACGTATGTTATGTTTGTGGGTCATATGTATTACCACAATCTGAAAAATTCTATATCTTGTGTGTAGTGTAATATTAAGCATTATGTTTTAATTGCTATTTTTTCTTTTTTTTTTACGTAACTTGCGGATATGATTGAAAAAAAGATAAGGCCAATTTTAAGTGAACTATCACATATTGTACAGAAGTTATTTCTATTTTTTCTTCATCTTCTCCATCTTTTCTTGGCAGTACCTACGCTTATTATTATTTTCCACATAACGAGTCTTTATACGATTGAATACGATTTGGTCATCGTTAGGTAAAGGATAATAGCTGCACAACAGCATACTTGAATGCCTTAGCGGTAGTATACGTACGAAAAAAAATAAAAATCACTTAAGTCGAACGGCCACAACTGCGTTACATTATACTTGGAGAAAAAAAAAAACAATTTAAGTATTTTATAAAATAGGTTGTAGGCTAAAAATAATATTGAAATCAATCCTAAACAACATTTTATATAGCTGCTTTTACATCATATACCTAATATACAGTCACTATATTCTCTTTTAAAATGACTCAAGTCGATAATTATTTTATTCAACGATATGGAGAATAAGAATAATTATTTGTAAATCAATATTATATTATTCAAGTGTTTAAAGTGATTAAAAAATAATGTGTCTCATATTATCGAAAACATTAACAATATATTATATAACAGACGATTCTTTTATATAAAAACAATAATAATTACAATTATTAACTTATAATTATTTCAAAATCAATTTTTCTTATTTTAAATATTATTTTACATAATTTCTCATTGAAATAAAACATTTTTTATTTTGTTAATAATTTTTATCGTTATATATTTTAGATTCTGAACGAAGTGATGAATGTATTGATTTTACAATGATGTGTGTTTTTTTTTTGTGTCTGTGTACAGCATAACTAGTCGAAATAATGCTCCAATTTCAAACTATGGGGGTGGTTTCCGATGTAAAAGTGAATATCCTTTTGGCCCTATCAAAATACTTGAAAATTTAATGCAAAGTTCCTCATAAGTTCTTCTTATAGTGATTAAAAAATTATAAGAATACATAGGCACAATTTTTTTTTATGAGCATTTGAAGTTCAAATATTGACGAAAGTTCGTCAAAACCATGAATATTTGTATTTATTATTTTGAAGGTATAATTCATACTAATTTTTGTATAAGTAGCTAAGAGTTGAAAATTTAATACAATATTTTCCATAAGTTTAGCTAATATTAATTATAAAAAAACTTAAATTTTGATGTATTCAGGCCAATAAAACATAAACTACCTTTTTCACCAATCACTGAAAATTATATCCTAGGCTGACAAATCATCTTCGTTCAGAATCGTTTTTTGTATACAATGATAATTATCATTGGATTCAAATTTAACTTTTCTATAATATATAATAGTGATCCACACGGCACCTAATGTACAGCAGAGCGGTACTCACTTGCCCGCTTTTTTAAAGTTTTTTTTACTATTTTGAATAGAAGTTTACTTTTTTAATTTTATATCCTGGAGCAGAGCATTTTTTTAACTATTTCGATAAAATCCAAAATTTAGACTAGTAATTTATGAGTTATAAGTATTTAATGAATAGGTAAATGGAGTAGTAGACTGAAATTTTGCGGGTATCTCCGTATCTCTCCACTCTGCTTACCAAAACTTTAAATATTTATAATTCTTAAGTCATAAGATACTGGTTCGAATTACGATTTTTATGTACCTATTGAAATACTCTGAAAAATATTCTATTTGAAAGTATGACACTAAAAATGTAATTTTTCACATTAAAAAAAGTATAAACTTGAAAAATTATAACAATATAGAAAATATAATTTTTTTTTTTTACAAAAATTGGTTTTATTTTGACCAAGTTTTATAAATTTAATTATTTTTAAAAATGTTGATAGACACTGAAATAATGATTTGTATTGTATGGTAAAATATCACCCAGTGTATTATTATATTCTGTCATAAAAGCAGTTTTGGGGGCTTAAAGGCAATCAGAATGGTAATTTCGTACAACTTAACTTAATCCCCCTGGTTTTGTGCCGACAGTTGTTGTTATACTCCAATATGCTCCAAATGGCTTTTCTCTCTAATTAAGTCCAACTACCGTACTTTTGAACGTATGCATGTGTAAATATGTACAAATATGGAAACATGTTACCTACACGTGGTTGTATTTTATGGCCTTGGATAATAAGAGGATATATTAATTTGCATGAATCATGTTTACCGTGGTTTGTAAATTTCCCGCAATTTTCTCTTTTACGGTTGCAACCCTTGAAAAATAAAATAATTAACGGCATTTTTTATTGTGAGTAATTTATTCTTAAAAATAATTCTGTAGAAACATATATAATACACTTTAATAAAACAATATTATCCTACCAGTTTCGCATCAATAATATAAATGCATAAACGTCGAGGAAGTTATATAACCACTATTCTGTTTATATGAATATTTTGTTTAAGACAAAGTGTAATTTATGTTTATTTTAGCAAAAAAAAAAAAAACAAAATATTAACTTACTTTATTACTGAAATGCCTTAAAAAGTAGATAAATACAGCCTTACTGGTACCTAACGTAATGGCTGCACATATTCGTTTCATTTAGTTACTATAGTTACTTATAGTTGTATTTCTTTAATATAAATAACTAATAAGTACAATTATTATAAAATGTGAAGGATGGATTGGTATATTGCATTATATTTGTCAGTTTTTTGCTATAATAATAATTTGGGGCTACTGAAATAAAATACTAAAAGAAAAGTTTGATGAGTGATGACTTATTACTAATAAGTTATTAAGTATAGCTTTCAAAATAAGACAATTATATAAATATATAGAATTAAAATTAATACATCTCTTTAATATAAAATTTAATACGTGCTTTAAAATTAAAAAAAAAAAAACAAATGAGTACCGCTTTGCTGTAATGTTGTACAGTAGGTGAACAGTAGGTGATTATTTTAATGGACGTGTTAAATTTAAATTTAACGATATATTATTATACACGAAAAACGATTCTGAGTGGAGATGGTCTGTCTGTATTTTTATGATATATTTATTTAGTCGCTTATTTTATTATTAGTATAATATTGTGATAGATTGATTTAATTTTCACCGAAAACATTGAATTTATTAATTATTATACTTATATTATAATAAATGTAATTAATTATTTAATATTATTGTTGTTACTAATTTCATTATTGGTTAATATTAAATTATCGTAAAACAGTGTAAATAATTTCATAGAATAAAAAGGTAATATTTTAAACTTATCTACATATTTTGAAAATGTTATTTTGTATAGTAAAACTCATAATATATTATGTAAAAGTTTAAGTCCCCATGAATTATTTTTTAGAACTATAACGAAATATTTAACATTGATATTCATCTTTAAAATATATAATTTCATTTAAATTTGAACTTCAATGCAAATTGAAAATGCATAAAAAAATAAAATATACAAACCTAACCTAACATATAAGAACAATTGTTATGGAATTTTGTATTAAATTATCTGACGACCATGTAAATTTTTGTTTATTGAGATGTAGAGAAATAAAAATAAAAATTGTTTACAAATTGCTCAAAAAGAGTCAATATATTTTAAAAATTGTACAGAAAATATGCGTATAGAAAATGATAGTATAAAATTTTAATGGAAATTTCAATTTTTATATTTAGTTATTTATGAATTATAACAAAATAAATAAATAAATTTGTTAAAAATTAGTTTAGCTCATAAATTTCCGTATAGGTTAGGTTATTAGAAAATTCAAAAACAATTTTTACTCTTGATCTCCCTCTTCCAAGTACCACCTACATATAATTTTTTATCATCTCTAAAGTTGAAAAAAATTTAATCATTTTTACTGCTTCAAAAGGTGACAATAGATAAAAAAAAAAATAATACACATCATTGTCATTGTAAAATCAATACATTAATTGCTTCGTTCAGAATTTAAAATGAATAGATATGTTATAGCTTTTTAAAGTAACAAAGAACCCGTTATTCAAAATTAATTTTGAATTGTTTTTATTAAAATTCTTTTTTTACAAGTATAATTTTTTGAGTATCTTGTTGTTAACTTAAAACTCAATTAAATTTTCAATGTAAAATAGTTTAAGATAAATTAAAACTTTAAAGTTTTTGACTTAAAAATTATGAACAGTTTTTTTTAGTTTAATTTATTAATTTCAATCAAATATAGAATAAATAAATTAGATGAAAAGAGGTAGTAGCTACTATTAATTACTGCTATTTATTTAAAAAATATTTTATAGTTATGATATTTTAAGTTTGTATCATATATTAACAAAATAATTGAAATAAAATTTTAATTTGAAAAAATATATGATCAGTAAATTTTAAATGTTTTGAGTACGTACTTGTACAATTTCGAGTGAAAAGAACACTTGAATGTGGCAATCCACATACTATCATGTAATCTACATACATCTACTAAGTATTAGTTATTATTAAAATATTCGTCCTTAAAATATATTAGATTTATGTTATTCAATATTAATAGTATTTTAATATGAAATTTTATCCTTAAGATTTGAGATTTAAATATTGTATTGATTACTTATAAGTTTATCATATAGAATCATATCTATCATCTATACATTGTTTTTTAATTTAAAAATTTAAAAAGAGACAGCTTCTATTGAAAATAAATGCTCATAATAATATGTATATTATTATTATTTACTTGCAAAATGACTTAATATACCTTATTTAATAATATTATTGCATTATTTTTGTTTATGTTTAGATATATCGCTTTAAAACAGTGCAGGACTGCGAGTCCATCGCCATGTTGCGCTTCGAAGCATGTATGTCATCTTCCCGGCGGACGAAGTCGTACAGCTGTCATTCGGTCGACCCACAACCCGTCAGCGTCAACAGCAGCGGTCTGGTCAACGTTGCTATTGCAACCAACACCGTACTGTCCCAGGTGAAAATAAATTAAATACCTATGTAATTAAATACCTATTCATGAACCTCTTTTCTTCTTCTTTTTTTTTTTTTTTTTTTTTTTTTAACAAACATTGATGATTAAAAAAATACCAAGTTGTCATCTACAAATTACGATTTACAGTTGCTCTTTAAATTTTTTTAGTTATAAATAAATAAATGGCACTAAATATACGAATACAAGTTTATGTATTTATAATTATTATTACAACATCATATTTTTTTTAAATTTTAATTAATATATGAAAACTAGCGAGTAGATAGTTTATACAATACTTGACACAATTCTATGCAATAGAATATAATATAATATTAAGTATAAAAAATGTCACTAAAAATATATATTGATAATTAAAAATAATAAACCTCTTAGCGAATAAATAATATATAGTTGACTGCATATAAATGTATCTCAATTACATTTGCAATTTATTGAATATTTAAAAAAATATTTAGAATTTTGTTGTTCTTAATTTTATTATAAGAACATATTTACTTTTTAAAAACTTTAACAGTAATAATTGATTAAAATAACAAATGACAAAATATATATCATTGTAATGCATTCTTGAAGGGGATTTAAGAATATATCTAACTATTTATTTATTAGTAAACCCTAAAGGACACTGTATACTCCTTACATATAAGCCAGATGTTTAGATTCTCATGGTTTAAAGGAACTGGACGCTTTTATAAACAGAAGTACGATTGTACGAAATACATAAGTTGTATTGTTCTTGTATTTTATATACTTTTTTGGAACTCATTTATTTATGTATACGTGACATTCAACTAAAATATTTGAGTGCTTGATAATAACGATCCCCTGGGGTCCGATGCTTGAACATTTTTCTACATTCAGATCTCTTTTCACACCACTCCAATTAGCGTGGCAAAGCAAGAGTCTCTCAAAAGTATAAGCTCGAAGAAAAAAAAATAATATTCACATCGGTTGACAAGATCAGGTTGAAAGCTACTCGTAACCTCCATAAAAAAGTGGTTTTAGTCATTATTGAATGCGAAGTATTAACTTTTCTGTTGTGCCAGTCGATTGATTTGGCCCTTATATTTACTCTATTGGAAATGCGAAAAAATAACCATAACTATTCGTTTATGTGATTATATTAGAGAAGCAGATCCATAAATAAGTAAATGATCTTATTACAGAATGTTATACTTACAACCAAGTGAATTTAAATATAATAATTGTGTAATTAATAGAACATGTACAGTGGTATATCTAAAAAAATATTTTTCCTTACAATTTTATAATATTTTATGTAAAAATTAAATTTATCATTAACTGTTGACTTAAATTCAATTTAAATATTCTAAAAGTACAAACTTATTTAACGTGAAGTATTGATAAGTTGGTTCTTTTTTTTATTATGTATTTACCATATTATATACTTTTTGAACATGTGGTGAATTGTTAATAAAAAAAACATATTTAATGGAATTCCAATTCAAAAGTTTGCAATAATCGTGGTTTGTATTTAAAGTTTATACTAAATTTACGGATTTTAAAACAATCACACATATTTCCCTGGTTATATTTATTTTCCACGATTGTATAATTCCATTAGAGGTCAACTCGCTATATTTAAACATGAGTCTAAGTATATTTAATGTAGTTTCATAATACTCTATATGCTAAATACATATAGGTACGTAGAAGATGAGCTTGTATGAATTTAAAGCTATGCAAAAGATAAATATGGTATAAAGTTTAATAATCGTGTTCCTAAGGTAAAATTAATATTATCCAGTGAAAGATTATGTTAAAGTACTAATGAACTATTTACATATAAAAATAAATTATTTAAAATTATTTAAATAGTGTGATTAATTAATAAAGTCTAAGCACTTTAATTAATGTATGCGATTTTATATTATAATAGAATTGTTCTATATAATGGATTCTAGCAAATTATATAATTTTAGTATTTAAGTTAGAAATTATCTAAATCGTGCATTCCTGTGTAAATTGTGATTTGACGTCATGGACCTATTGAATACTTTGACACTGTGTACATTTTTTCTTATCAAAGTTATTCAAAATAAAACACTGAAAAAACTTAGAATTATGACATAGACATTAGTTGACATTTAAAACAAACAAAAAATGTAATATATAAAAAATGTTGTAATATAAAATTTAAAATATTTTTTTTGGGCACAGTTATGTATCAATTTTGCCTATATACTTCGCCGTGTAATACAGAAAGTAATTAATCTTGATACCTTGCTAATTTTAGTTTCAGGACAATGATGCAGGTACTGACCAGTGGGGGACAGGGATATATTTTTATGTTACTGGTAAAAGATCTACTAACAAAAAGACACTGAAAATGTCATGCTTGCTTCATTCGTATTCAATTTATAAAGTTTTGTACATTTGTATTGTTACAACAATTAATAAATAATTTATATTTACAGTATAGATATATCCATAATGCAACTATTTAAAAAAAAACTTAAATATAATTAATTGATTTTTAGATCCATTAGATAGTAATAATTGAAACTGTTATATGTTTTATGGTAAAGTGACTGTATGCAAATTATATTATTTTATCCACTAAAAAATATTTCAGTGAAATGTATTTAACAATAAAATTCAAAATATTTAAACTAGCATTAACACACATTTTAAAGTATTTAGCCATAAATAAATCATAATGCATATGTTAAAATTTGGTTTAATTAGACGAAAAATAACCTTGTTTGAAGGTGAAACAGAATTTTTTTTAATTGTATTATTTATTGCTTTATACAAAAGTTTATATTTTTTTTCAAAGAACAACTCTCATAAGGAACCTTGTATTAAATTTTCAAGTTTTTTTGGTCATCCAAAATTTTTTTATCGATACTTCAGAAAAAAATTCTCATAAAAATCGAAAATTTCTATGGTTTATAAATAACTCAAAAAAGTCAAATATGTTTGAAAATTTAACTGTATAAAGATAACACTGACATAAAAATTTGGTGAAAATTTCAAGTATTTACAGTTTTTGAATTACAACCATATAAAAAAATCGATTTGGTCGAAAACTGGCTAGCGTAAAAATTCCCGTTTTTCCATAATTTTTTTTTTGTTTTTCTCGATTTTTTTGAAAACTGTTGGTAAATGTTTACTTTTGACCTCTATAATACACCAAGGATACTGACTTTTACATCGGAAACCACCCCCAAAGTTTGAAATTGGAGCATTATTTCGACTAGTTATGCTGTACACAGACACACACAAAAAAAAGAAAACATCATTGTAAAACCAATACATTCATTACTCCGTTCAGAATCTAAAATTTAAAAATTTATTTTATCAAAGTATCCTGGTTTTAGTACCCATATTTCGTAATGCTCATATTCTTTACCCATATGACTGGAGCTTGCAAGATAAAAATATACATCAAAATTCACTCTGATGTTCCGTCTCTTAAAGTCATGTTTTAAACATTATTTAAGATATATTTTATCGTGAATAAATTTTATATAAATCACGCACATATATCTCGTGCGGTGTGAATATAATAAGTATAATATATTTACAGGTATAAATTTATTCGTAAACAAAACACTATAGTACAAAACAGCGTTGTTCGTTATTATTTTTTTAAAACTACAAGTTGATATCGGGATCATTTTATAAATAAAACAGAGAACAATAAAACAAATTTGTTCACGGTAGCAATGTATACAATCAGTAGCGGATGAAAAAAACCATTATGTTTAGCAATTCTGGATGCCGGAAACACACTGTCACATAAAAATATCTGTTAGTCCTTTGGGATAACGTCTACCCATAATAATATGTCGTAGAGTATACGACACTATAGACTCTGTTTGGAAAGAAGCTAATAGAAGTTTTGATCAACATTTCAATGGGAAAAATTAAGTCATATAAATGAAAATGTCGAATATTTGGTGAAGCCGTGTAATAAAAATTATAGAACAACCGGCCAGTCATATATATTATATATAGTCATTCCATTTTAACGTTCTCGAGTTTCAAGATGATGGTTATTGAGGAACTATATTATATATTTATGTTATATCAAAATCAAGCTGGAGAATATGATTGGATAAAGCTGTGTAAAAGTTAAACATTTTTATTTCAATAAGTTTATTTTTGTGGAAAAAAAAATGATAACACTGTTTTTATTCCCTCCCATAAAAAAAAAAAAAAATAATAATAAAAATCACTAAAACATTTTTTGTTATAATAAATAATTCTTTAATAGTTGGTCATGACGAGCGTAGTTAGGTTCAAATGAATAAATGGAAATAGTGAATTGTCAGAAAGAAAAAAAAATATATTTTCATAAACTTCAATCTAATTTTATGTACCATACTGCCCATACTATGCATTATAATAATAGAAGTATAGATTTTATAAAATTAGCTTTACTGTAATTAATAATATTACAAATAAGTGATAGCGTACACTGGTGATCATTATTCATAACTAGATAATAGCTGCTTTTAAATCTGACTGTTCAGAGTTTGTGTTCATCCATTGGAATGATTTGTGTAATTTCACGGTTATGTAATTAGAAAAAAAGTGCTCGATGTTCATGCATCATAGAACAATTATATTTATTAAATATTTGTATTTTTATATTTTATTTTCTTTACCAATATTGTTTAATCATAATTAGCAGAAATCACCAGAATATTTTATAGCCATTTTGTTTTTATTACAAAAAGTCAGTATCTATTTGATAAGTTAAGTGTTTATCCGATTTAACTGTTTTCTTGGTGACTTGCTGCATTCTTTTTAAAAAAAAAAAACTTCAACAACATAAGGGCAGAAGTGGTTAAAATAATTTAATTATATTTTTATAGGGGTTCAGTCAAGAATTTCATTTTGATTATCGTCAACTATACACGGATAATCTTAAATCTCGATACGTAAATAATATAGCTATTTATTTTGTCGCAAGAATTTTTTCGAATTTCGTTTTACTTCAAAAAAATTATTATAATAAAATATAATAAGAAACTTTAAACATGATAAAAACTGCTAAAAATGTGGTTTTTAATAAATTTCGTTATGATTTGAAAACGATCTTTCAAAGTCTTATATGTCGTAATTAAACGCAACTTCAGGCGCATTATTACAGTAATTTAATTTCCACAATTTTGCATAAATTATAAATTTTTAATTTATTACAACAATGCTGTGCAGCATCCTAAAATATAAATCTGAAATTACGTTAAAATGTGATAATAATAATATTATATTATGCTATAATAATTTTTTTAATATCGAAAATATAAAATAAACATCAAT
This sequence comes from Aphis craccivora, assembly GCA_009835225.1. Taxonomy (NCBI): domain Eukaryota; kingdom Metazoa; phylum Arthropoda; class Insecta; order Hemiptera; family Aphididae; genus Aphis; species Aphis craccivora. Next base: position 3,440 of record VUJU01003691.1, on the reverse strand, counting down.
TGTATGTACGTTCTTACAAATTTAGGAATAACTGTATGAAATTCATATCTATTAACATTTATCGTAACATGTAAAAAATGTACTTCTACAGTCCTATATTTAGTTATATATATGCACATATATCATATTATATTAGGTATGCGCTTAAAATATTTAAAGCCAAATTCAAATAATATCTTATTGCAGATCGATTGCATGTATCATAATATTATAAGTATACTTGAGGTTAAAAATTAATGAAATACGTCATTATAACCATTAATAATGTTCTCATCAGACCATTGAAAATAAAAATAAGTACATCATCATAGAACCAATAACTTTTTCACTATCATTAAGAATCGAAGGACTTGAATACGAGGAAATCGAATACGGACAATTTATTGTATCTCCCGCTGATTTCATAAAGTATCATATTTTCATCCTTTCCGATTAGTCGCAACATGAGAAATTTTGAAAAATCAGCTTTAGAATAACGTTTTAAGAAATCGAAAAGAATAATAATAATGCGTCGGTCATTAATCACGTAAATCTGAAAGCTTAAAATATATTAAAATAATTTATTTAATAAACTTTTTCTACAGTAAAAATATTCTTTTTTTCCATCTAGGTAGTTCAGTTAATATTAATATTAATTTTATTTTTGTTTATATTAGTGTTATACTATAATCATGAAAAACATTGAAGTATTGTCTTAATTATGAGTTACCATATAACATTCAAAATATATTGATTGAAAAATGAATAAAATTGAAGTGCTTGATTAGTATCTATGTTTTATTAATACTATACCTATAGTTGATAGTTTTTGGATTCTCATTTTCAAATTATTATTTTTGTTTACAAAGTACGAACTTGTATTTAAAACATTAAAAATGGTATTCTATATTGTCATTACTTAAAAGAATATTTTTGTATAAACGCTTAAATTGGCAATGATGGATAATTTGAAAAAATCGTTCAAAATAATAAAAGTAATACGGTTTTGTTTTGGCAAAAATATTATTTTTTAGATTAAACCACTGTTAACTTATTTAAATTCAATAACTAGTCTAACCCATTTAATGTAATTAAAATATATTATATTATTATTTATTAATATAATGAAATATTTTTTGTTATAATAATTGTGAGTGAGTTTTTTTTAATTTATACTTAAATACCTATTTATTTCATAATAAAGTATATAATTCTGTAGAACACTGCAATACAATTTTAATAGTTAATATTTTCTTCTTTGATGTGATAGCATTAATAGATTTTAAAATTAATATTTGTTTATAATAAACATAATTAAAAATAACGATTATTCAGTCCACTGAGCAAGAATATTACCACAGAGAATTAAATACATTTTAAATTATATTATAAGAAAATGTGTATTATGTTTAACGATTTATTTCTATTTTTAATCATTTTACTTGTTGGCTTAATTATATTTCAAAAGTTATGACAGCCAAATGACCTAGTCAAACGAAAATGAAAGAAATTTCAGTACTTACACAGAATTTCGTTAGGTGTTACTTATAACTGTATAGGTAATATAGTCTATATTATGCAATATAGTTATTAGAACAATACATAGAGTGTGTAAAATAGTGTGTACAATAGTACATAGTTAATTTGAAAGTAAAAAGAAAACAAAACATAGAACATGAAAGTTTTGTATAAAATCTTTAAAAATTGTTTTAAGATTTCCCCTTTATTATTCTCCAATATCCATATTTGGGTCATCCAACAATAACCACCATATAACAAACTTAATGTTTTCAAACAATCTACGCGATTTATACTTGGAGTTTTGCTGTTGTGGTTTTTAAACAGTGCGTATGACAAAACCATTAAGTCGTCACGTGATTTAATTTTAAGGATTTTTCATGGCATAGCCATAGGCTTGCAAACTTCTTGAAAATTATGGTTTTCTGTGGTATGTCTACAATAAAATACACATCTCTGTTTTGTTCTTTCATGATCTGATTGTTATTGAATACCTTAGTTTCAAATGTATAGATTGCTCATGAATCAAGTGTCTCTTGGCAATATAATTTTTTTTTCAATTGTAATTTGATCTTTTTTCACTTTTTCACATTGCTATGCAGATAATTGTTTGTATCTAGATAAAAATTTTAATAAGTACTTGAAGTGTCTCTCTCATGTTATTTAGATTGACTACTTGAGATTATAGTCTTTATATAGATTTGGCAATTAAAAAAATCTGAAATTTATACAAAAGCACTGTTTGAAAATCATATATTATATGGTGTCCTATCTTGTATGATGGTGAAAATGTTTGATGAATCACTCTATTTATAGTTGGAATTCTAGCCACTCTTTTCACACTAGCGCTTCGACTCCATAGCTTCAAGCGAAACTCTTACATCACCCGTTTATTATTATTAAACGCATGACATAAATAATAATACCTAGAGAATACCAATTTATCAAGTCTGTATATTGTAAGCGTTTATGTTTCCAAGCGTATTTATACATATATTATACAATTCTGGGCGTAATTCGTTTTTACTATCTTACTAAATTGCTAAAAATAATTGTATATTATGTAAGAAGACCTTAGTATTTTGCGATTGTGTAAACGTATATAGAAAATGTATTATAGTATTGTGGCTGAGTCGTTATCAATTACTAATTAAAATTTCAAAGTCGTAAATTATGTAAACAAAAATATTAGTATTTTTGAGTAATAATTATTTTTTAAAAAAACTTAATTTGATTAGTTGCAAAAAATGTATATATTTTTTGTGTTTTAGGTTTAGTATGTTCGTATTATTGACATTAATGAATTAATTTTATTATTTTAATGAAAATAGTACTGCGATTATTGATTTAACGTTAAATTTAAAATCAAACTTTATTCTTACAGTTGTGGATGGCGGTAACAAACTCTTAAGAGAAAATCAACCGAAGAATTCAATGGCCTCAGCGATGGGTGATGACCTATCGCTAAGGGACCTTACGCATCCGGCATTGAACGACTCTTTGAAAACTCACAATGCCGCTACCTTCAAGCTCGTTAAAACAGGTACCTACTAAAAAATATATTTAAATTAAATATTTTACGAGTTGTATTCATTTTTTGTTTTGTAAATACAGACATAATTTTGCTATTGAATTAGAAAATGTAATAAAAAGAAGTTATTACACCAATAAACGGATAGGTATTGTTCTTTTTTACAAAAGATTGTTTTTATAGAGTTTCGTGAGTACTTTAGAAGAATGTCGTAAAAGATATTATTTTAACTTTCAAGTAGACAACTAGCATCTTCTACATAAATTAATTGAGTGAAAATATTGTTCAGTACTTATTATATCTATATTGATGGTTTTTTATTTATCATTATGATATAATATCTAAAAAGGTCTAGTCTTCATATAAACAGGGGCGGATCCAGAGGGGGGCGAATGGGGCGATCGCCCCCCCC
>VUJU01003690.1:0-16817 GCA_009835225.1 Aphis craccivora | reverse complement strand
TTCCTATTTAATATTGAATTATTAAAGATTAAACTAATGCGTGTTTATGATGATGAGGAGGCGCTAGGGAATCATAATAAAGATTGTATACTGCAGTGGTTACAAAAGGGCCAAGGGCCAGTAGTCTCCTCGAAATTTCATAAAATATCAAAAATTCTTCCTATGTTTATTAAGAATAAGTAACTATATGTCTATATGTATTAAAATTATAAATTCGTATAGGAATACTTCATCAACATATATACACAGACACATTACACATATAGGTGTATATATATACGAGTATATAATATAATAGTATATACCAGGTTTACGAGACATACCAACCTATTGGTTAAATCATCAGCCCCCTCCCAATCAAAATCCTAGTTTCACATAATATTTATTATTCACACAATTTTATATTTTATAGCAGTCTTAATAGGTATTAAAAAATATTCGTCGACTTGATGCAAATGACCATAAAGGCTCGACAGAAAAGTCATGGAAATTTGGTTTACTTTGAAATATCTACATAAAATTATAATAACGTGTATTCAAAGTCAATAAATCCATGGCAACTTGTTTACACTAACTCGCCAAGTTATAATTTACAGCTTGGAGTTATTTATACTTACACAGCCACGACTTAACGGCGTTTGTTCACAATATTAACTTTGAAATTAAATAGAAATGACACACACTTTATTCAATAACTTCGTCTATACATTTCCAATGAGTGATATTTTTAATTTATTTATTTTTGAACTCTTTTATTAGTAATTATAATAAATAAGAGAAAATAAAACCGCGGACAGGTTCAAGAATTCGAAGGAATATTTTAACGTAGAGAATTATAAATATATTTTGATTACGCTAAACAAACTGGCGTATAAGTAATGTTAGCAGGTAGGAACTCAATGGTGCGCTGAATTACTGAATTGCTTCTATACATAACCGACCTGGGGACCCGCCTTCTATAGTACACGGGATCGTATGTGTTTTGAACGGCTGACAAGAAATTCATACGATTTCGGACGCGCCTTGCGAAACACGCGACGTCGACAGAAAAAGCGAGTTTAGAGCCGGCGAACAATGCGTGTCTATAATATGGAACAAAACTAAATCATTCAATGAAAATATTATTATTATCATTGTCATTGTTATTATCATTTCAATAGATTACATCAGAACCTCGTGTATGCGTATGCGCGCGTTTAATGAATGTCTATCGAAAAGTAAGACTTACGCTCAAATCGTGTGTACATACGTTCATACATATAATAATAATATAGACATAATATAATACTTATATTCAGAATCGACTTTCCCACCGCATTTTGGAACCGTGTACTCCATTAAAAAGAACAATATCGGACAAACGTGTCAAAAGTAAATAAACAACAGTGTAAATATACGACCGACGTAATATGGTGTTTTGGATGAAACGTCAAACCGTCGATATTTCCGCGTCGTATTAATTATCTTCTCAAATACCTACTGACGTGCTGTACCTAGGCGTCATTATTTTCAAATGAATCTCGGTCAATGTCTCTACAGGAGCCTAACACGTTACAATAATTTAAGGTCGGCCAGTCCTCAGGCGCATTAGTACAGACGCATATATTAAGCTCTTGTAAAATATATATACAAAGTTTGATTGGTACACGATGTGGAACTGTGAAGTTCAGCGTGTTTTTCCGTTTAATTGTGTTCACTCAAGAAAACTCCGTAGCCCACGCATATAAAATAACTATCTTATTTCAAATCTATGGATGAAATAATTTTTAAATAAATCAAAGGATCTAGAGAGCCTATATAATATATATATATATATATATATATTTATATATGCTCTCTAGTCTCTATAATATATAAATACTACCGATTAAAAAAATAACAATATAAATTATAATCTCCCTGTATCTGCATGCCAGTTATAGTATCACGTTGTATAAGCATTCTACTACAAAAGTGTTTAATAGGTATTTTAATACCTTTACAACCGTTCGAATTGTCATTAATCCATTAATCTACAATAGTATGATGCCAATGCTATCTCATAATGTCGCGTAGGTACCTGCCGTGTGAGTGTAATACGACAATAAAGGTACATAAATCGGTAATATTATAATATTATACACCTTCTGGCTTTCCTATTCCTATAATAGCATTTCACTACTTCTTGGTTCAGTTTATAATATTTTAATTGATTGTTTAACCCATTTTTAGCGTATATTATAGCCTAATAAGGACCATTGTTGAAACCATTATTCGGACCTAAAAAATACATACACAAACATTGTTTGTTCATATTGCTGCGGCATTGATAAAAATAGTAATAAAAATCAAATGAATAATGTCGAAATGGCGTTATATCATATGATAAATGAATACCTACGTACCTAAGTTACAATATAGGTAGGTACCTAATATTATTTCATGTTATCTGTTATATTCAGAGGAAACATGATGATATTAACATTTATACGTCGTCATAATGCTATCCAAATACTCTTAAATATAATATATATATATAAATATATAATATCATAGTATGCTATACATTTATAACACACACACATACATATATAATATATATATATTACACAATAAACGTGCACATCGTACATGTGTGTACATTTTACACTACGCTTATAAGATGTTGAATGACCATTTACTTTTTTGTGAATAGTTTCTATTTGAAATTCACCACATTAATCGATTACGATTTACTTGTATGGTTATTATATAATCATATATAAATCATATATATGTGATATCTCTGCATAGCCTATTTGGAAAGATTTTCCTATACTTATATTATAAAACTAATTCTACGAATAACATATAAATTATAAATTGCAATACATGGTAAAAATAAATTAAATGTAATTCCGTTTCTTTTAATTTCCAACGAGTACCTACAACCTACCAATACGTTTATACTTATTACCATTGATTATAAATAGTATAATAAAGATAGTATTTAAAATCAATGTTATTACTTATTAGTAAATATATTACAAATCGCCAAATTCTCTTTACGTCTTAATACCTTCTATAATATAATATAAGTACTGAATAAGTTTTCCAGAGAAGTAATTAGACGATTAATGAAAACGCGTAGTACTATAGGTACTTACTCGTAATCGCAATCGACTTTTTCAATATATATTTTCAATAAAAATTTAAAACATTATTTACTTACTTCGGATCATTTTTTTCAGCTTCGTTTCATCTTATAATTTCTATAACAAAATATTTTATCACGTTAAACTTTGTATATTACCTAACCTTCGTTAATATTACTCAAAACATCGAGTACTAATAGATAGGTATACATTTTTGGTCTTAAAATTAACCATGATAAACTATAAAAATTATCCGTCTCGGTCTCGTTTGGCTTGACGATGACAGTAGTGAAAAAAATAATAGGAAGAGTGACCTGACTTAATATAGTATAATAAGTACTTATATATTACCTAGAAATACAAGCGGAAGCATATAAGAATATATATTATACCGCCGAGTCATTTATAAAACGGCACATCACTTATATACTGACTATATATTATATTGTATAGTAACTAGTAAATCTATACATCAAACGATTACCAAATATACTCCCTCCTCTTTTTTTCTTCCTAAATTGTTCAAATTCTGATTTTTAATTTATTTAAAATACTTAAAAAAGGTACATTTTTAAATGATTAGAATTGTTATACCATGAAAAAAAGGTAAAATGTTAAGATAAGTGCACTATGGGATACTAACTTTTTTAATGGGAACCAAGCTTTATTCTGTAAATTATTTTGCAGTTGATTTTTTTTGAAGATTAATACCTACATCTAAATCGAAATTTTTGAGTTGTTTAACTTTGTATATTATGGTCTGTGGATAATATATCTATAGACTATAATATAATAGGTTAATAATTAGTACCTAATTAGTCATTAATATTAATCTATGAACATTTAAAATTTGTAAAAATTATCCAAGTAAGTATAATAAGACATAAAAAGGTACCTCTAGATAAAATATTATTACATAGTAAATACATTTTATAGGATTTTAAGGATTTGTATTGTTATAATACACATTTGAATAAATTAAAAACTACTCATTTAAATTGTAAATTAGATACTTTAAATGTTAAACACATCATTTGATTAACAATTTATAGCAAAAATTTTGGTTTTCAACTATATCGACTATATCGTTACTGTACACTTCTTAAATGGTATAAAAATAATCAAAACGTTTAGAAATAGGTATGATTCTTAAGTTATGATCCTTAAAATTTTAAAAACCTGATTTTAAATAAATTCATTATTATGGTTGTTGAATCGCAAAATGTAGTCATGAATACCTATATTATTATAAACCTACGCACACAATACGAGCCGTATCCATGTGTGTTCTATTCCGAAACATGTTATACGACGTCAGTATAGGTTGGGTAAAAGCGACGGTTGTGCGTAACAAAATAATATCATTTGTGTAGTCATGGTCGCCGCGGGTGCCGATTCGCTGATCACAAACATTACGCAGTCGCCAGACGACGGAGACAACTCGCTTGCCGACTATGGAGACGATTATTTTCGAAAAATTATCTAAAAACGGATTCGATTCTAAAGTAATAAAGTCCATACGTGAACGGACGTGATTTCAGATATATCATATATATATATATATTTAATTATTATTGTTTTCTATATTACGAGAAACCGACAAAATCGGACATTTTTTAAGAATGCAAAAAAAAATATTAACATTATTAACTTATTAAAGTTAAAAAAAAAAAATACTCTTCATACACGAATAACAAAATGATAATAGGTAGAATAATACTTATATATATACTTATAGCTTACTACAGTATGCGCGTCTTGTTCGGGCAAAGACGTTCACGATTGCGGAACAGTAAAATATATTGTCCTAGCCACAATGATGTGTCGCTATAAATTTAATCATTCGTACATACTAATATAATATGTATGTATAATATATATACCTGCAGTACATCCGTAATTTAATATGCAAGCACTATGCGATGCGATGGTTTTTGTGAGATATAAAGTCATGATGGAAACGTGTTGACCAAGGGTACACGTGTGCTTTTCGAATATCGCGCACTGTTCAGATTGTCACAAGCCTCGTATATGGAAAACAAAAACGCCCTTGAATTCGCTGTTTGTATTTAAACGAGGAAACTCAAAATAATTATTTACACGCACACTTCATATTATTTCCGTACCGTACTGCGCGTAATATGATGGTTACCTGCAACCATAATCGTCGACGATACCCGGTAAGTGGTAACAACTTACGGCGGGTATTTAATAGGTAATATTATAGTGAAGAACAATACACCTGTACCGAGTGCACCTACCCTCACGCGGTCACGAGATAGATTATTCGTAATCATTATCAATGGACTTAAGGCGGGTTTCCACTGCATACGTGGTACCTACGTGTACGTGTATAAATATACTTTTCTGAGATTGGTTGGTATACATGGTAAGCTTGTGGTATACCAGAAAGTTTATACGTTCTTACCACATACGTATAACTACGATACCATGAAGATGGATCCAATTCAACTTTTTCCGTGTGTTTAACGGTAACCTAACCTGAGCGATAGCGGCAGTAACCAATTTTAAAATCTTAAAAATGCGTTATGTTATTATAGTATTAAATTATGTTGTTTTAAAAGTTAATTCAAGTGTATTTACACTACAGAGTCGGGCAAAATTGTAGTAAGGTAATTTACCTCTAAAATCAAGCGCTTACCAATTACCGTGCTTACTAGAGTATTTTTCATGAAGGACGTGTATGTCCAAGCGTACATACCACATACGTGAGTGTTGATAAACGTGCACGTACACGGGGACGGTGCAGTGGGAACCCGCCTTTTACGGGCGAGCCGTAGTCGCAATAATTTTCATTACGGTAAAAAATATTCTGTGCGATAGTCGCAATAACAGACTGTTACTTTTCGGGAAAACCCGACGAAGCCACAACCGGAACCGGGCGGTTCGCATACCGCATACCGCGAACGGAGTGGTGAACGCGGTATACCATGAGCGGCGACGGCGGCGCCCCGGCCCGAGATCCGACGAGCCCAGAAATCGCTGTAACCGGGCGGACGGGCGGCCTCGCCTCCCTCTGCTCCCGTCGGTTTGCGCGTGCAAAACAAAAATACCGAGCCCGCCGCCGCCCGGTTACAGATCTTTGACCATACGCGATCCGGCCATGCGTCGCGTGTCAGTCTGCCGATACGTCTGACGCGGCACGGTCGTCGTAGCGCTCAGCGATAAATAATATTGTTGTATCGACATTTACATATTGTATTTCGCGTATACGCTCATATACGAAGTGCCGTCGTTGGCGATCTGCACGATAACATTATTTTTGATTAGCACGCGCGAGTCGGTGTTTACACGCACACGAAATCGCACGCGATGAAAACGTTACTATGGTCCTGCTGTTGGGCGCTGATGTTCGCGTCGATGGCTCTGTCCACCGCGCCGACAAACAGCTCGTCCTCCGCGGAACAGCACGACGTCGTCGGGACGTCACAAAACTTAACGGCCGTCGCGACGTCGTCTCCGGCCGACGACGGTGACGACAGCGATCGGGCGGCCGATTCGGGTGAGTTGACCGGTGGTGCGGGTGACCGCGGCGAAGACGACGGCGGCGGTGGCGGGAGCGCCGCCGCGGGAGGACGGGTGGCCGAACTCTACGAGGATCTCGAGGACTCTGTCGTGTTCGAAGACTCGGACGGCCACGGCGACGGTGGTAGATCTGCGGCCGACGACGACTTCGCCGCGGATGACCATCGGCCACCGCTGACCGACGACGCGGCGCCCAGAGCGGCCGCGGTCGGCGAATCGTCCGCGTCCGCCGAGGAGTACGACGCGGCCGCGGACGACGCTTCGCCGGCCGGCACCAGTCCGGTAGGCCACGTCCTGCAGCGGTCCGTCAAGTATCCCGAGTACGTGCGGTCGTCCAGCTACCGCCGAGGGTGGCCGGGCGGCAACGTCACCCGTCCCGAAGATGTGTTCCGGTTTTGGGACGCGTACGAGTGGACGGCCACGCCGGCCGTATCGCCGCTGTGCGTCGACCAAATGCAACTCTACCAGGCGGCTCTGCGCAACGGCAAGATGTGGGCGTTCAAAAGTGAGTGATCGTTGCTATAATTATTCTTAAAAATATTATCGATCGGAATAAATAAATCGACAATTTTCGATCGTAAGTACGTAGGTACTCAGACACTGCGTCTATAGACGACACGTTTTTTGAAATGTAAGAGAGCGATCATGTTTGTTTTAGTAATTTATTTTTTTATGCATAATGAGATTGAGGTTCTATACCCTTTTTTTCAATAACTGTGTAAAGTACTTTGAATACTTACATAATCCCATCTCTTATGTATGTGCTAAAATTTCTTTTGACGAGCTTTGTAATAAGCACCAAGCCACGTACGCGTAAGACGTAATATAGCATTTTCAATAAGAAGTAAATATTTAGTTTCTTTAGTTTTAACTTTTAAATGCTAGGGCAAATTAATCTGTTATCAACTAGAGTAAAGCATTGTCTGTGTTGGATTTAGAATTTTTTTTTTTAATTTGATGTATAAATACTGTTAAGGCGTCCTCTTATAATATTGTGTTGTAACGTAAGCGTAACACAGTAAAATAATCGCTGGTTTACTTTTGATAAGATATTATTAACAACCAAACAGAATAACAAACATTTATTCGAATTACCTATCGAGTATTTATGTAATAAATTTATTAGATTTATGAATCAATATAAGATTGTGTATTTTAGTTTTCAATAATTCCAAATTCTCACTAATGCATTATTTTCTAAACACACCATCAGACTATAAAAAGTATGTTTCACTTTTCATACTTAATTACAAATTATGACTTCACAATATAGTCATTTACAAAAATAAAGTATAACCATCCTATTCAAAACTCATTTACAATTCTTCATTTTAGTCTCGATTTAACTATAGTAGAAAGTTTTTGACTACCTACGTTAACTTTTAATAACAACTTAATGAACCAATCGATGGTTGTGTAAAGATTTATTTATAAAACGTTTAATGAGCCTTTATTGTCATTTGCATAAGCCTCGAAGTAGATAAATAAAAAGTATAAATGTGTTGTCAATAAACATAATATTTATATTACCTATGGGTATCATTCAATTTAGTTAGTGCTTTCATTTAAAATACCTAATATAGATTTTTATATTATTATAGTAGTACTAAATTTTTGCTCAAAATTGATTACAAGTGTTAAGTATTTTAAATTGTGAAATCTGTAAAAAAAAATAATAATTTAATCGATAACTACTTTATTAAGTATAGTTTATATCTATGTGACATGTTATTTAAAATGTACTAAAGTATAATTATATCTTTTGTTTTTTCAAAACTTTGGTTAAAAATTTAGGTTGTTTACCTTGATAAAATAAAATACAAAACATTATAATACTACTATTTAATAAAAAAAAACAATATTCAAATTAAATAAATATTGTTTATCAAAACTATTATACAATCAGTTTAACAGCTACTATAATATAACTACTATTTAATTTATTAATAAGAATAAGATATTTTAATACAAAAATAATTACATAAAAAGTACAAAAACCTAATGAATAGATAAATTATTGGTATTTCAAGAAAACCTAAACTTATTCAAAAGTTAAAAAAATATTAACCCGTTTAATACGATAATTGAACCACTTTTAGAACGCGTAACTCACAATTATAAGCTCATATAGCTATAATACTAGATCATAGTATAGAAACCAAAACCACAATAATAATTATCCAAATAATTTAATATTTGACCAATTTTTCATTCGTGTATTTATTTATTATTATTGTCTTATCTTGGCTGTATTAACACACTTTCATCAATCGCATTCATCAAACGAGATGAACGACCTATACGAAAATAGAACATAGGTAATTTTAAATAAATCTACCGCTATATAAATTATATAGCAATACATATAGGATAACATTTAACAGCAGTGGTTAATATGGATTTATTTTGATTGCTAATAAATAGCCGTTACTGGATTAATTGTATACTCCCGTACAATAATTATTGTAATTTTGTTAGTTTTAAAATCGATAAATCAAGGTAGGTATGAAGCAGTTTTCTTTCCTCCTCCCGCCAATGTTATGTTAAGTTTAATCATTTCAAGTGCCACTAATTTTTCAAGTCTAAGAGTCCCACTTCTTTCATTTTTTTTCAATTCGAGCGCTATATACCTGTATAATTATATTTAGGTCGTCGGCCAATGCGGCCTTGTGTAATATACAGTACGCACTAAGCACACAATACAATATAATAGTTATAATGCAGTTGGATCTCTCATAATAAAATAATAGATTAGATAATATTAGCATCGTGTATCTGTTGTGTCATACACATATGGACTCATAATATGATGTTCGGAGCCCCGGGCAGAACCAAATATGCACATAATGCATCAACACGTCAATTGGTCTTGAAATATAAATGTGATTAAAACCCCACCTAACGCGTACCTAATTTTTTTTTTAAAAACATTTACATTCAAATGTTTACAATTTACTAAAACAACTTATTTATAATTTATAATCTTGGGCGTAAAATTATGACTTTATGAAACGTTTAAAGTTTCTATAAAAATTATTGCTAATCTATTATTTTATAAAACGTGTATTTTTAAAAGATCAGCCCCTTATGAAATGTATAAGCTAAGATACTTATTACCCTGTCTCAAATCGTATGTATAGGATAATAATTCAGTGGCGCTCAGACCAAATAATACTACAATTGCATTTGCTTTCAAAGGGGTGAATGTAAACTTCTATGTTGTCACAAAGCAGAGTATGTGATGTTAACTAAAATAATTTATTTGTGTGGAATATAATGGTTTACTGATTTTTCTAAATATTTAAAATAATTAATATTTTTTTCATACATTTTTCGTAAGCATAGCATAAGAAAATATTTTTACTAGTAAAAAGGGTGGGCGGATGTGAATATTTTTGTTAACTACGCGTGTTTTCAAAAGTCCCCTGTGAGCCACTAGTGTTGCAACTCGAAGAATGGTATAAAAATGCGTCCTGAAGGAACAAATAAGTTGTCGTCCTAAAATATTTTAATTTCCCTAGTCGTCGACCCACAAAGGTAGATAGGTACATATTGTTTAATAACTATAGGTGTCTGCACGGAAACCGCGTGCAATATCATCGTGGCATACATGGGTACACTTCACAGAACTGCACGTTGTGCGCGTTGTGTCGGAAAATCTATAAAATGAGTTTAAAAAAAAAAATCAACAAAAACAAACAGACGCCGTTTAATCGCGGATGTTATTATACCTATAAAAAGGTAATGTAAAAAGTAATAATAATATATAATATGGAAACAATTCCGGCAAAACCGATCGCGCACTCTGACACTTATATATTATGTTATATTATTGCGTGTGACCGCCCGCGATCCGCCGCCGTGGGTAATTCGATTTTCGTGGGCCGGGCGGGTTGGGAAATCGAAAGTGTGGCCAATTAACAAGGACCCCGTTTCAAATGGCGCGTGTCACCGTCGTCATCACGGTCAGTGCGTATAATGTACTTATATATATTATGTTGTTTTATTATGTGCTGCAGCGGCGCCGTTCTGTATGCGACGTATATATATTCGATGCGAATCGAACGCAATTCGACATACGATAATATACATTATGTCTTATATATTTTATATACTATATATTATAAGACAATATATATATATATATATATAATTATATATTAGTACATAGGTAATGCATTTATTGTATATTATTAATAATACGTACCTACATAGCATAATAATACTCCAATATACCGGGTGATCCATTTATAGTACAAGACACTCCTTGTATTTCCAAAATTAATTACGATTTTGTACATTTTTTTCCACACAATTTGAAGTTTTTAACAAAAATTTTCAAGTATTTTTATCGAGTATCGTTTTTTTTTTATTTTTATTTTTTAACGACACCTGCATTTTTAATTCCTTACTTTTTTTGGAATATGTATTTGGATGAGCAAAAAAATTGAATTTTTTCGAATAGTATATTATGAACTATAAGTAAAAAAGGGGGAATAAATAAGGGGAATGAATAGTGGTACTTTGGTAGCAAAATTTTGATACACATATCCGCTCATCTGAAATGTATAGGTCGAAATATACTCAAAATAATGTTTGAAATATTAAATTGACACGTGTATACTGTGATTCAAATTCAAAAGTGTAAAAAAACATTTTCTTAATTGCAGGTGTAGAATAAAAATTGTTAATTTCAAAACGTAAATATTTTATAATGATAGCGATTACTACTAAAAATGTTACCCTGTATATATCTACGGTACGCATAAATAGTATTAAATTTTTATATGTCTTATATCTGAATGTTTTTTTTACGTATTTGTCCATGTAAACACGCTCGGACAAGAAATAATTCCCATTCACGAAATTCACCCGTAACGTGTGTATAGGATATAGTTATATTTTATTTTTCACGCATAATATATAAATGCATGTATTTCGTTTAAACGTATTCAAATAAACACAATGAGTAAACAGATTTTCCGGCCAGTCGCGTTTGCTCGTTGCAGAACGAACTCAAACCGAATAATTATCTATACTACCTACTGCTATATACTGTATACACTGCTCGCATGCGATAAACGATCACGGATCAATCAGCAGAGTGATGATAGCAAATTCTTAAATAATATAATAATATGATAATATATTCAACTGCTAGTAAAAATAATACGACACGTGGTATTAGGAAAAATATCATATAGTGAAATACCCAATGGATAAAATATTCAAGTTAAGAATTGAAAGTTGCAACACATTTAAAAATACACTTTATTTGTTAATCATTGCCAAGTGTCAATAAAATTAAAAATTATAAATTATAATGAATAATGATATATTATATAGGAATTAATTTTTCATAGAATTATCATATCTCCAAATTTCCTAAACAATCATGCTCAAATTATTATTATTATTATTATTATTTTTTTTTATTGATGTCCTATTATCTGTTAATTATCTTAATCTTGGGTTTTTTTACTTAGACGTTTGAATACTGGATACATTTTAGTTTTTTGACTAAATTTATGAGACTTGTATTAATTATATTATACATAACAAAAATAGAGCCAAAAGGTCACAACAATTTTTATTTAAATTAAATACCTACCTATACGAAAATAAAAATGGAAAAATACATCATCATTTTCATTAGTCAGTTTCGTGAAAACAGTTATTTTTAATATTTTTAAGCATATATTGTATTTACAATACACATATTATGAGCTTGTATTAGTTCTGTAAAAGCAAAATGAGGAATCTTATAAAATAAAATCTAACTTAATGTTCAAATTGTGTATTCTTAAATACTGCAAATATAAATTCACCTTAAAAAAATGTTAAATAGATATATATTCGAAATAATTTCGTTAATTAACGTCGTTCACGAACCAAATATATTGCACCGTGTGTGTTTATCACTTATCGTACTAGATAAATATTACGTATTCATGCAAACAATGCAATAATGGTGTATAAACAATCCGCATCCCCATCATGTATAAATACCGTTCGAAAATCTTTCTTTCGAACTCCGTTTGCAAATATACTGTGAATAAATCAGCTCATTTCCATGGAACCGTCACCTATAAATTGGTACTTATGCTATATACATGAAACACCATCTACCACGTTTTAACGTGTCGTATATGATGTAATACTGTTATATAAATCAAACCGTTAACTGCGTAACGTATATTTATATTAAATTATATTTGTTTTAAATGCATACTCCATGGTGTTGATGGTCATACGCTACTATCGCAGTGGCCATAATAAGTCCTATAAAAATACGATCTGCCGCCGTAATAATAATGAATTGTTCACAATCGAATCTATAAGTCGAAAGATCTAAGTAGGTACCTACTATATATACAATATATCACATAATTCGACGACGGAAAAAGTGATTAATAGAAGTCTGTCTCGTCTCAAAAATAAACGCAATCGACGCGGCCTCATCGATTTTACTTTGGGTGTAGTACCCCTACGTATATAGGATATAGGTTTTACATTATAATATTATACATTTTTCCGTTCCTCTGACCCACTCTGTATATTATCTAAAAATAACACGACGAGACGAATCAATCAATAAATAATATACGAATGTTTAATAATAACAATTATTCACAATAATAAAATTATGCTATAGTATAATATTATTATTATTAAGGTGTGTAGCCGCGAGGAACCGTATAATACCTATCAAGAAAATACGACGATTACCTATAATTTATTTATTTATGTATGTTACAAGGCAAGTGCACGCGAGTAGACGACCTCGAACTTGACTCCTTGGTGTTTCTCAATAATGTTAAGTCGGAATCAAGTTTAGAAATGCAATGAGGTTTCGTATCGGATTCTTCGTTTGTTTATTTATTTTACGACGACACTGTCATCGCTCTTGAAAACACTATGTATTTTTTTCTGAGACAAAAACAGAAATACATATTGAATTTACCACAAACTCCCTAGCGTTCGATACACGGTTTTGGGACACACGACGATTGTTAATTGCTTTCAAATTTAAAATAATATAACGACATGGCGTACCTACACATCTAACGGTTTGAGACGAGATGAGCGAATCGATAATAACGTCTACTGCGAGTTGCGACTTCCGCACGTGGCCTCTGTAGCTATTATAGGCCTATTATTGGTACTTATACTACTGGATATACTTCCTGTGGTTGTCGGTAAACGATGTTTTTTGTTTGGATGCTGATATACATATAAAATATGTACAATGAAAACAGTAGTAAGATAATCATTAATTATGTTCATAATCAAAACATGAAAAATAGATTATATCGCAAAAAATAATCTGTCGTTGTTTTCTTTCTGATCATTATTATTGCATACTGCAGTCGTATATCCAACGTTAAATAATAAAAGGCTTGCACAGACTTCTTCAAAATATGTATGTCACCACACATCCCGAACGTTTAAGATTTTGGTGAAAACATCACACAAATGTTTTACAAGATGAAATTTTTCACTCTAATATTGAAGATTACTATATTAACTGTAATTCAGAATGCATTAACTCGACAACACACCTATATTAGTATATTGTACTATCCTTATAGTAATATATATTAAAATTATAACTGCAATCTGTAACTGTTTTCTAAACTAAAGTAGTAACCATACAAACATTTTTATGGTTGGGACACTTCTTAATCTTTTTATAAAGGTTGGTCACTTGTTATCTATATATAAAAAAAAAAATACTAGACCAACAAAGTTTTAAAATTATTATAAATAATATATACACTCAATAAACCAAATATTATTTCAATAAAAACTAATAAAGGAATTAAATAAGTTCCAGACAAGTGTACATGTTTTTAATGCATTATTCTACGATGTCTGAAATTATTAGAAAACATAATTATACAAACTATAACAATATTGCAAAATGGGTTAATTGATTTCTTTAAAATTAAAAAATAACTTATGTCTTTAGTGTACACACGATTCAAAGATAATAATTATAATTTATAAGTATTACTTATTAACACGCATAGTTATAATAAATACTTACTGATATTGCATGCAAACACAATATTATATTCGTATTATATTAAAATCTGAAAATATCCATTCTAAAGCCTATAGAACTTATTTGAATATTATATAATTAAAAATGTTAAAATGTATTTATAGTCTTATAGATAAGTCTGTAATGTTCATTGAATTTTATTTTATTTTTTATTTTTTGTTATGCAACTCTTGTATATAATTTCTGTAAGATTACATAAATGTATAATTAAATAACAATAATCAAGCTAATGTTTTTAGACATAGGCTACATAGCTCAAGTTTAATAATAAAAAAAAATATTTATGTGGTTATTAAGTTGAACAAGTTATTAAACAAGAAACAGGTAAAATAATAGGTACCATAGAGTAAAATATTACTTTTAAAAGTATTATTCAATAATTAATGTAAGTGTTATTTTATTCCGATTGGTTATTTATATATATATATATATATTATGTATATTATGTTATTAACTATAAAAATATAAACACATTTTTTTATCGGTTTATGGTTAAATAACTACTTAATAAATTAGACGTAAATACAAAAACATTGAGTTCACACGGACACAATTAAAAACAACATTGACTACACGGCATACAACAACAACACTACAGTAAGGTCAAATGTCTATTCGTTTATTCTTTACTACCGTTTAAAAACGTAAAAAAATCATGATTTCTGAATATATGACAATTGAAACTATTTTAAAATGTATTATTGTATGCGAGCCAGCAGCCATTGAGCATAATCAAATAAGCAATAATACTCATATTCATCACTGTAGTAGGAGTGTAGGACAGCAGAATACACAGGTGCACTCATCAACAGTATAAAAACACGTTTGAGCTCTTCAACTGTAGTTTCTTTTGTGATCATTGTGAGAACAAAACATATTGAAATATTTTTTTAAATAATATGCTTACTCTTGGGCGTAAAGATACTTGGTTAGAAAAAAATAATTTTTAAACATTTAAATTAAATTTATTTTGTAGCGTATTATGTCAGGCATCATCTAACTTTTAACAATTTAATATAATAAGACGTATTATACTCGTACATCATATTTTTGGAAAATCATAATGGATGACGTTCACACGCAGACTTGACGCAGTAACCACATTCAATGACTTTTTACTATGTAAAATATGATACTATTTGTTTTTTCGAGTTCTTTGTGATTTAATTTTAAATATATACAGACATATAGAAAGAATAGGTATATTTTATTGTATATAAAATACAAGTAGTAACAAAGAGCCAATTTCTAATCTAGGAAACCATTTTTTTAACAGAACCAATTTAATTAATGGAATTTGAATAATTAATACCTTAAAGGTACCTAGTCTTTATTTTATTTTAAATTGTTTTCTGAATAATGTTTAAATGAGTACATTTAAATTCCACCGATAGAAGTTTTCGATCTGCAAGAATAAATATAAACTCCGTTGGTACTAAAATATGATCTCCACACACACATTATTGAAAAAATATCCAAAACTAAATTTAATTTCTAAACTATAGATATATTTTAAAAATAATTTAGTATTACACTTTTTAAGCTTTATCAGAACAACTTTAACGTCAACTAACATGCCAAATTTTTTACTAAACCAATTTGAACCCTAAAGCAATATTAAAAATTTAAATGAAATAAAAAAAAATGTAAGCTTATAAGTAGTAATATAAAGAGATTAAGGTACTTATGGTTACATAAAATCTATTTCCATGAATATTAATTTTACATAATGTATGCATACGCAATCATTCCACTATTTTTATTCCCTAAAATTATGTTTGTTTAATTGTAACAGACAGTCCGTATCAATATTTTTTAATCATCCGCTTATCCAATACATTTTGACACTTATAACTTTGTTTAACTATATTATTAAATATATAAAATTGCAGACTGATTTACTGCTTATTAACCGCAATAGTAATTCGTAAAAATCAGTTGTTTACAAAAAAAATTGATTTTCTGAAACCCTTTGTCAATTTTTTCGATAACATTTTAAGCAATAAATATTTTTTTTAAAAACGGGCAAGTGGGTACCGCTCTGCTGTACATTAGGTGCTATGTGGATCACTATTATATATTATAGGAGT
>VUJU01003689.1:0-23949 GCA_009835225.1 Aphis craccivora | reverse complement strand
TAGTCTTGTATTGAAATAGGCCGTGAAAATGGCGTGATTGTCATTTGACTAGAAAATAAAAGATTTAAATAAACTATTTTATGTTTAAAAATTGTGTTTAAATTGTGCTTACGCTTGCTTTCTATAATAGTTTAACCATTCTTCAAGCATTTTAGCAACCAACAATGGTCGTTTATGCAAACGCTGTCGAGCTAATAACAAACCATTTTCTGTTAAACAAACATCTAACCATTGTTTTAAAATATTTTCTTCATGTCCCATCTATAAGTTAAAGATTAAACAGATAAATAAAATGAATAATACTCAGAAGTAAATAATAAATTAAACATTTTACTTCAGATTTGGTAACAAAATGTATTGGTAATAATTTGTGATCATGATCAACAAGTGGCAAGTATGTAGTACTTTTTCCCCGAGGTAATGGTTCAACAGGCACCAGTGAAGAAAAATGTCCTCGTGTATAAGCTAAGGTTATTGGAGATTTAATACAAAAACTTGATTCCCATAGAAGTGGCAAGTAAACTCCTGAAACCAAAAAATATGTATACAATATATATTAGTTTTAATCTTAATACCTAAAATATTTAAAATAATAATAAGATATTTCTGAATAAATGAAAGAATATTAATAACAAGTTCATTCACTACAGTCAAGTCTCCATAAATCGAATTTTTTTTTATCCCTATGGAATTCCTATACACACAATGCAATATTTGTAAGTCTAACCCTTGAAATTCGAATTATAGAGACTTGACTGTATATATTATTCATTTAAAAAAATACTAAATGTTTCAATAGCATATTCTATAAATATTAAATTAACTAATAATTAATTATGAGCATATAATATAATTATTAAATGTATTACCTTCAAAATTTGTATAACCTAGACGATCGCCACGATAATTTTTCACATATTTCACAGCATATACAATAATTGGGCGACGCAGCACATGAGCTAATGCAAATACATGGAGTTGAGCTAAGCTTGATCCAGGTCTTTCAGCTTGAGATACTAATGCAGCCCAATCTTCAGCCCATTGATATTCGTCTAGACAAAATTCTAATTGTTTTGCTTGCCATGCTTCATACTCTTTCCATCTTGGATAAAACCTATAACAATTTCAAACCGTAAATTAAATAACTCAAAAATGATTTAAATACTACTTACAACATATTGCTTTCGTGTAAGCAATCAGCTAAAGCTTTCCTTAGTATATTATCTTTATCGAAAATTCCCCAAGTAGATTGCATTAAGGAATCCAGCAAACAATCACCAGCTGAACGATTCCACAATGCATATAGTCTAGAACATAACCCATCACAGACCTCAGATGACCAGTTAATCACTGGAGGGACTTCTTCAATTTCTAATTCATGTTGAACATTGCGATCAAGAAGTTCATCGAGTAATTGCCTTTGAACTGGTCTTGGAAGTTCTTCAATTTCTAGAAGTTGAAAAATATTTATTACAATTGAATAAATTATAACAGTTATATATTTAATTAATTTACCATAAGGTAGGGAAAATGTTGCAAATTCTGTAACAAATGGACATGGCATTAAGGACTTTCTTACACGTATTGTTGAAAGGAAATGTTTTCCTATCTCATCTGCTAGTTGATGAGCAACATGAGAAGGTACTCGTTTTACAGTTGTTGAACTACTAGTTGCATTGATTCCATTCAAAAGATTTGATAAAATTTCTTCACGATGAAATCTAAAAGTAAATATATTTATAAAAAGATATATTAATATAATATATACCTAATATATTTTAAAAAAAATAATAACATTCAAGTATATTATTTATTTTCAAACAAAATAAAATATGTATTTACAAACCCATAATTAATCATAATAATAATAATAATATGTTACCTAACAGCAAGGTGAACTAATGTGTGTCCAGTATCAAACGCCGATGGTCTATTAAGAAGTGTCACTTCAGTTGATGTCAATGACCTGGTTGGATCACCACCAGCGTGTAAATAAGCTGCAATAGGACTCCAGTCACCTTGAACTACGCCTACACAAGCAGCCAGCCAGGCTCTATCATAGTTGCTATTAATATCATCCAAACGACGTCTTGAAGAAGATCTACAATAAAATAATATTTGTTTATGAGTACATAATTTAAAATATAAAAAATATATCAATTTCGCTTGCATTTACATTACTTTATAATATTTCCAAAAAAAAAAAAAATGTTATTCTTTGCTTGTTAGAAAAACAATAAATAAATAACTCTTCTAGGAATAATAAGTACAGTAAAGTGAAAAACAAAATCATTAAATTAAAAATACAAATTTTTAATTAAAAATGGGAAAAAAGAAAAAAATTAATCAAAATTACTTGTTAATTATTATATAATCTTGGTGAGCAACACACCAGACGATTACTAAATTAATTATTTTTTGGCTGAGGTATAACAAAGGATGATTATAATTCGGGGAGGCCAATTGAGAACATTTTTTTTTTAATAATTCCAGGCAGTTAATATCATAATTTAACGGTTTATAAACAAAAGTAATATGATAAAAAGTAAAATACTAACTATCTAGTGTTTAATACCTCTAACCTCATAACATTAATGATATCATCAGAATTACGATAAGATACCTTAGTTTTGTATTCATAAAAACCTTAAAAACTTCATTAGGCCTTTACTAATTGACTAATTGAATACAGCTGATTAGGATTCTATAATACTGTAATAAATTCAAATGAACATTTTACAAATGGACTATATAGTACTTAAAGACACAATGGATCATCAAAATCATGGCAGATGTGTTTGATGAACCCTAAAATACATGAACCTTTCCAATAAATTGTATTAAATGATAAATAAGCCAATGGGATAATAGTGATAATACCTAAATTGTGTACTTGATTGGCCAAGTGGAAAGTGATACCATTTATGTAATATTGAGAATTTATAAAAATTCGTTAATATAAAATGTGAAGACATTTGGAAGTATTCAATGACATACCATTTAGCAAGCACCGTTCTGAGAAATAATCTAAATCAGGGGTCACCAACCTTTTTGATGTCAGGGGCCAAAAAATTAAAAAAAAAATTCTTCACGGGCCATACACTTTATTTTATTTCGAGTTTTATTTACAGTTTATCAACTAACATAAATACATAATGTGGTATTCTATATTTTTTTCACCAATTTTAAATTGCAATCGTGGGCCGCATAAAATTGCTTCACAGGCCACATGCGGCCCGTGGACCTCGGGTTGCCGACCCCTGATCTAAATTGTATTGTTAAATACGCATAATTAATTTTATATTATCTGTAAATAATAAAAATTTTCTAGAAATGAAACAACTATTTAGGTCATTAATAAATAAAAAGAAGTAATGGAGATAAATGAGCACTTTGAGGAACACCTGGCAGAGCATTTAACTATATTATTAATATTTAAAATATTAAGACAGTTAACTAAGACAGTGACAGTTAAAAACTGTCATTATGTAAAATTAATAAAAATAAACTAACCTTTTTAATGTACAAATATTTGAATCTGTATTAATGGTTGCTGCTAGGTCCTTCTCTGGAGATTTAACTCGTTTTGTAATGATAGTAGGAGGTTCACATAAAGAATGATCAGGCGATGGAGATGTTTTACGAGGTCCTTTTGTTCCTATTAAATATATTTAATCATATATTAAATTTTCTTGGTGACAAAAATGTATTATTTTTTTTATATAAATCTACATAAATATAAATCTTACCACACATGATGCATTTAAAACTTTTAGGCCAATTTTGATATGTACATGCACTACAGGACCATTTGGCAAGTGCTCGTGTTTCTAAACTAGACGAAGCTGCTTCATTTTCTGGTGAATTAGCTCTATCACTGATCTTCAATTCATTGTTGAATTGTTCGTTAAGTGCATCAACCAGATTACTATCTAGTAGTTTATCACAGTTATCAATTTCTCCAGATGCTAAATTTACAATCATATTTAATCGATACTTAGTTAATAATAACTATATTATAATTAAATATTACCTTCAATTAATTGAGATTGTGGTTCAACTGGAATTTCATCTCTAAGACTATATATGTCTTGAGCTTGGGACAATTGTAGTTTGGGTCTCCTGCACATGACACATTTCAGTGATGAATGGTAATTATCATATGTGCAGACATCGCAAGACCATTTGGAATTGACTTGTGAGGTCATGATTGGTTTTGAATCTTTCAATTTATATTATTTAGATTCAAAAATTGTATATTTTTTTCATAACACTGTAAATTATACACAAAAAAAAAATTAATACCGAAATACATACAACTGTATACAAGCATAAGTAAAGCAAATATTTTAACACAAATTTGTGTAAAGTAGTGGCCTATATTTAACAAAAAAAGTTTTTTGGGTCTGTAATTACGACCTAGTTAAAATAGACTAATAATTTGAAATTTCAAAATCAAGTTGAAGGTTTGGCTCGCCGCCGTCAGAATGTGCCCGAATATTTTGCGACTTAATAATATCGTTCTTATGACATAGCGGAAAAGAAGAATGCAACATGATGAACCATAGCACTTACTTGTCTTGTAATGTAACTGGATAATGATTTGATGCCAAGATCGTAAGCTATACGGACATAAGTTATAATTATTATTGATTGCGCATTCAAAATTAATAATTCAAAATGTATCACGGCAATATTCTAATAATAATATAATTAATAATAATAATAACAACAACTAAAACTAAAAAACAAATTTACTAACAACCTTTTACCACGGGAAAGAGGAAAATTCTGAAAAAAATAATAAAAAGAGAAAGATGAATATGATTACGGTGATAAGATGTTTTTGTTCGTAAGTCTACATACTATAACTATAAATACTATAAGTACATTATACTATTATAGTAAAACAGGAAAAAAGATACAAAGCAATCGGCTGTGTCGTCATTACGCACTAGATGTTAGGAACGTGCAAACAGCTGATGTTGCTGTAACTCGTAATAACCACTTTGTCTATTCGCCATTGTAGTATTGTACATTTTGTACGTCATGTAACATGTTATTAAATATTAATATATTCATTTAATATTTTGTACTTTGTACTTTAATAACTTTATTCACCCGTAGGCCGTAGTACAGTAAACAGTTACTACAGTTTAACGTAGTATACTACGGTTACGGTCTACGACTATAATAATAATAGTAATTGACAGTTGACTTTGACTACAATCACTTAAATTAACTACTCGTAACTCGTAACTCACGTCTCATCTTGATCTTACTCACATTATTGACTATTTCGCATAACTTTAGAACTACGAACTACTACACGTCTACACTAGTATTTCAGTCTTTAGTCACATCATTATTAGATACTGTATTATTAAATACCTACATACGTCGAATGTGGAGTCCTGAATTCCAGATTTACAAGAATAAAAAACTAAAGTTCCGTTCTTGATCGATTTTACCACTTACTGCTACAAAACTCGGCATAAATCAATTGTTTTTTGATAGGTATTACTTTGATTCGTATTAATCAAGGATAAATTCAACCAAATATTTAGAGCAATAACGAGCAGGTACTTATATAATATGTTAGCTGTATTGCTATATTATAATTTATAATATTGAAGACATTAGGAAATTTAAAAACAATAATATCATTTTTAGATTCTGAGCGGAGAGATATGTGTTTGTATTCTGTCTATTATCACTTTTTGAGTCAATGAAAAACTTCGATTTTCAACTGTTGAAGTTTTTCTGGTGGTGAATAGAATCTAGTTGGTACTTTAGATGGTGAAAATCAAGTCTGATTATTATTTGTTTATCCATATGGCATATATTTAAAATATAAATATTAGATACATTGTATTCAAAAAACACATTTGTCAAATGTCAAAGGGTATCATAAAAACTTTTACATATAATAGAATTAACAAAATATTTCTTATTTAATTAAAATTGTAATGTAAATATTTTCAAGTCTTTTAGGTATTTAAATTTGTAATTATATACATTTTTATCTATTTACTATTTAGTATTTATAATTTGCATATTTTTGTCATTTTTATAAATCTTTAAAAAAATTCAAGCATTCATAAAAGTTAATGTAAATTTAGGTACACATTTTTTTAATTGATGAAGAACATAATATTGTATTTTTGATATAAATAAAATATTTCATATTATTTTTAAAAAAATGTTAATAACTCATTATATTATGATAAATATATCATTTCTAGAAAATAAATTATAATAATAATTTAATGAAATATCCAAGGTTATTAGTTTTTAAATTCCTAAAATAAAATAATAAAATCAATTTTGTCAAAAAAATTCCAATTTTCAATATTTTCTATTAGTTTTTTTCACTAGCATAGAATACCCTTTCCCCAAAACCAATGGTACAAATTCAATTCAATTTCTTACTAAAAAAAAAAAATATAATTTTAAAATCAAAATATTCTTTGCTCAGCTTAAAATGTAAAAGGATTTTTTAAATGAGGGATAGATAGTATAATTATTGATTTTTATATTGCATATACCAGGAAAATTGAAGCACCCCCGTTAAGTCATAAATTTGCAACATTGCAACTAGATCACAACTAGGTTTAAGGTAGATATTTAAATTTGACCGCCCTTATTATGTATATTATATGGTTATTATCAGTGCATCACTTCATATCAATTTTATTTTACTATCGATAACTCACGATTTAAGATATATCTTAAATCGTGGTTTCTACTTTCTATAATATCATTTTAGAAACCGTCAAGTATAAGTTCCGTGTTATCATTTTTAAAATGTTTAGAATTTATTTGGGTTAAATACTAATTCTATATAATATATGCTATTTATACCTACAACCTACTATTTGTACTTGTTGTTACTATATTTCTTCGTGATTTGAAGTTGTAATTAAAATTTATATTTGTAAATGTGTTTACTGTTTACTGTTTTGAATTAATAACATATTATGCTAGGTATATATTTTCTAGTGTATGGTAATTTTTTCTTATTTAAATAATTTTGTGAAATTCAAAACTGTAATAAATATTATTTTAATGTGTACAGTGTACCTATTATTGATAATTCAGGCTTAAGTTTAAATATTTTAAATCCGAAATAAGAGCACCGAAAACCAATTCAAAATGCCAAAATTGGAATTGGGATGTAGAGTCGAGTTGACTGGAAAAAATTTACAAGGCAAAGTAGCTTTTATCGGACAGACACAATTTGAATCAGGAACTTGGATTGGCATAATTTTGGATGAGCCTAAAGGCAAAAACAATGGTTGTGTTAAAAATCGTCAAGGCGTATCAAAAACTTATTTTGAAGTAAAAGACCAATATACTATTTGACTTTTATAGATTCTTAATTATAGTTTAACTGTTATATTACCAATTTTATAACTTACAATGCTTTAAATATGATAGGATATTATGAAATTAATATTAATTTAATTAATTTTTTGTCAATCAGTGTGAAGAAAATCATGGTATATTTGTACGACAATCTCATCTTACACTTATTGATGAAACAGGAGCACGTTTTGATATGTCTGCTAGCACAGAATCTTTGGTCCCAAAATCATCTGTCAAGTCTAGAATTAGCAGGTAAAAGAGATTCTTTATTTTTTAAATTATGTTATGAGTTAAACTATCTGTATATTACCTACATACTTATTTAAATTTGTATGGTTTAATACCATATAGCTTGCGAAAAAAAATTGATACAAACACGTAAGTTTATTTTAAAATGTTTAAATATTTTTGTAGATTTTTATGATTTATTTTTTTAGTTCTAGGCAATCATTAGCTGGTTCAAATAGATTAAGCTTAATTGCTCCTAAAAATAAGGATGATACTTCACCAGTGTCTCGTACTTCTTCTCAGTCATCACTGGTTGGTACAAGTCGTACTCCATCACAGTCATCAATTGTTCTTCCTTCTCGTACAGCATCACAATCTTCAATGCGTGCACCATCGCGTACATTGTCACAAACGTCTCTAGCTGGAATAGATTCAACACCTAAACGTTCTTCTTTTGTTGAGGTATTTTTTAAATACATTTTAAAATGCACTTTCCTATATTGAACATTTTGATGTTTATTATAGTTGTTCACCATATTTTATTTTTATTTGAGTTTGATTATTTGACAAACAATAGATGCTAATTATGAGAATTACACTACATATTATTTAGTAAACATACACATGTACGTGTATTACATAATTTCATTACTTTACCATCTAAATTTTAAAAATTTAGAAAATTCAATACTGAACGTTTAAAATAGTTTGAAATATTTTTGTTCCATTGTATTCTTTAGGAACCTTAAGTATTTTGAAATAAATTATGTTTTCAGCGAACACCCAGCAATGAAAAGACAAGTCGAATGTCTAAACTTATATCACCAAAAGTGAAATCGGCTGTTAAAACGCCAATGACAAAATCATTGACGTCATTAAAAGATGTTTCTAACTCTGAAGTAATTTTTATTTTTGTAAAAACAAAAGGGGAATTGTAAATGTTCTATATGGCTTTTGATTTAATGATAATTTATTATGCTTTATGAATATAATTTAATGTACTTGTGTTTAGGGCTTAATATAAACATCAAAAAGATTTTTAAATTATTATATTATAATAGAATAACTTTAAATTCAAGCATTCTGAATAACCTTTTTAAAACAGAACCATCATTATCACAATCATTCTTTTGTTTTTTAATTAAGGTATATGCTGTGTGTTATATTATTCATTATTTTCAATTCACATTTCAAATTAGATACATTTTTATATAAATATTATATTGTTTGGGTCAGAAGTTTGAAAAATTAGAGAATATCGCTTAAAACTAAACTAAGTGATTATAAATACAAAAATCTTATATCTAAAATTATTATTCATACAGTACATATTTCATTAAATTATTCTACACCAAGGTATACTACTGAACTAGATACATTTGACTGTGATAATAAATGTCCTGTATAAAATGAATAATTCTGTATAGATTTTATACTTCTTTTTAAAATATATTAACTTTATCCATTACTTAAAATAATCTTAGTAAAAATAAAAAGCAACAACTAATTATTTATTAATTACCTATGCTCTAAATATGCATTTAATTATCATTTATAGTCTTATATATTTATCATTTTATTCGTTATAACTTACAACTTTATTTTTATAAACTATTCAGTAATGGAAAAAGTTAGGTAAATGTAATAACAAATAATAATAATAATTTATAATAAGTAAGATTGTATAGCACTGCACTACAATAATTATTGCACACCTTTTCGGCTTAATAATAATATAAAATTAATTTTTTAAACTCAATTTAATATTTAGAAAAAGTTATTAAAATAAACTAAAAAATATTTTTGTTGGATTTGTAAGGTAAGATAGATACTCATCTGGTTCATTCATTTCAATGTTAGTCAATATTATATTATAACTGTTGATAATTGATTTAATTTAAAAAGTTATAAATTGTGTTTATTATGATTTTAAGTCTGTTTAATAATTATTTTATTGAAAATAATTGTTTTGATAAATTAGTTAACATATTTTAAAACAAAAATTTATCATGTATAAACAATTTGTGAATACAATTGAAAACTTAGTTCCTTAACTCAAAATATTTCAAATATTCATTGTCATTTATGTTACACATATTGTGAAATATTTAGATTATTACATAATTATAAACTGGTGCCTATACATTAAGTTATTGTTTATAAGCCAATTGTTCACTTATCGTTTTATTGAGCTGTTAATTATCTTTAAATTAAACATTTATAAAGTTATGGTGATGGTTTTATACTTTTCTTATTTTGAATACAGAATGAAAAAAAGGAAAATATGTTAAAAAATATTATGTTATTTGTACATTCATTATAGGTATTGTAAGTGTTTTTTCTATGTTTGCATGTATTATATCTAAATATACATAAATAATGTACATAATGGATATTAGAATATTTTTTTAAATGCCTATATTACCTAATATTTGTTGTTATTAGGAATTTGCACGTTTGCTTTTGTGTTATTCAATATTAATTTTTATGGAAATTAACTAATAACATTATTTTATTGCAAATCTAATGTAGTCTTTATATAATTTTATTTTATTATTTAATAGACCGAATTTGTTGAAGCCCTCAAACCACATTATACACCTGGACCAGCTGTTATACCAAGCAATGTTTCATCTTCTCCTACTCAAAGACCATCTTCTAGTGTGGTTGATGCAGTTGAAATTCAAAATCTAAAGGATCAAGTACAAGATTTAACGGAGAAGTTGGATGTAGTCAAAAGTATAAACCATATTTTCTGTGGTTAATTTATGTTATTATGATTATTTTTTATTATATAGCAAGACTAAAAGAAAAATCTCATGATATTGATATGATGAAACTGCAGTTGGATCAAGCATCAGAGTTTAAAATTAAAATTATGGAATCACATTCAGGATTGAAAAAGGAATTAGAAAAGGTTAAAATGGAAAAACAAGATGCTTTAGAAGGAAAAGATGAATATAACGAAATGGCAGAAACTTTAGAAATGGCAACTCTTGATAAAGAAATGGCTGAAGTTAAAGCAGAAACTCTTCAATTAGAATTAGATCAAGCAAAAGAGCGCATTGAAGAATTAACAGTAGATTTGGAACTCTTAAAGGCTGAGCTGGAGAAAGGAAATGATAGTGAAGAGGGAGGTGATGGTGCCAATTCTTTTAAAGTCAAGCAACTTGAACAACAAAATTTACGTCTTAGAGATACCCTTGTCAAGTATAACATATTTTTATGCTATTATTGTTATTTAAAATTGTTTCCTTTTAAGATTACACTCATTTAAACTTTAGATTGCGAGACTTATCCGCCCACGAAAAACATCAAACACAAAACTTACAAAGAGAAATCGAAGAAAAGACCAAACAATGTAATGATTTACAAAAATCTAATGATAAGTTAACTGCTAGAGTTGAAGAACTTGTATCTCAAGTTAATGATTTGCATGAACAGGTTTTGTAATCATTTTTTAATATAGATAATTTAAAATTTTAGCTTAACTGTACTGATATATTTTTATAAAATTTGTAGGTGGATGCAGCTTTGGGAGCAGAGGAATTAGTCGAACTTCTAGGTCAACAAAAATTGAATTTAGAAGATAAAGTGGTAGAATTAGAAGAAGCAGTGACTGATCTAGAAGCTATACAAGATATTAATGATCAACTTCAAGAGGATTCTAGAGAGTTGGAAATGCAATTACGTGAAGAATTAGATATGGCAAATGCTAATATTAGAGAGGTTTTGAATAGTGTATTAATAGTAAATATTTTTTTATTTATTTATATAATATATTTGTTTTAAAGTGTGTCAAAGAAAAAGAAAGAGCATTGGAAAGTTTGGCTGATCGAAGTTTAGTTATTGTAAAATTTAGAGATTTAGTTAATGAACTACGAGAACAAAATCAAGACCTACAAACTCAATTAATGAGAGAATCTGCATCAAAAGATGAAGTTCGGTCATCAATCCCAGAAATGCTTGACTTTAAGGTTAACTATAAACTAAAATATGCTATAATATTTTTAATAAGAAAATGTAAATACAGACATATTATATTTTATTAGAAAATGTTTGCTGAAACTAAAGCTCATAGTCGAGCAATTGATTTAGAATTACGGAGAATGGAAACACAAGAAGCTCAGCAACATATACAGTATTTGTTAGCATATATGCCAGATTCATTCTTGTCTCTTGGAGGTAAGTTTCTTCTTATTTTATAATTTGATTATTGTATTCATAGATATATTTGATAACGGATACAGTATTTTATTTGAGCATCATTCAAAATATACTTTTATTTAAAATATGTTCTCTATGGATGTACTCTCAATGTTATAAGTGTTAAATAGGGGTTTCAGAATGCATAGTCTCCATTTTATTATCCATAAATCATAATGTATTAAAATTTACATTAAGCAGTTCCAATTTCATCTTGTTAGCATAAATATTAGAGTGAATTGGTCTATTATCAAAACTAAAGATAATAAAATTACCATATTTTTACCTTTAAGTTTAACTAATAATATATCAGTTTACATTTACTGAAATTTACAGAAACTGTTTAATACAAATTTGCATCTGTAAAATGCAAATAAGTCATACTGGTATTATGTTTTCTCATAATACTGCATTGTTTGATATTTAATATAGTTTAAAGCATGCTTAATATTTAATTATAATACTTACACAGTATTTATATTATTTTTTAGTATTGATTATTATGTAAGATCTATACTCAATTGTAAAAATAATACATGTGTTTTATTAGGTGATTATGATGCAATACTATCTCTCTTACTATTGCCACGTATGATTTGGAAAAGTGAAATACTTATGACACATGTCCGTGATAAATATCCCGATGTTCAAGAAATTACTAAAGAAATTCTTATGAAAGACCATTCTGCGGAACAATTTGCTACTCGTTCTCGTTTATCATTCTACTTATACAGTTTGCAGGTTTATATTTAATTTTTCAGTTACATTTGTAGTATGATTATACAAATGTTCATATTTATAGACTGCATTAAGACAATTTGTTCATGGAATGAACACAACAACACCAGAAACATTAATAAAAATTGGTGAATCATATCCTGATATGACAATTCAAGAAAAAGTTTTAAATGGATATATTGAAATGTTAAAAATTGATCAGGTGATTTTATGTTTTTTATAATTATGTCATATAATACATGTCAATAATACATTTTAATCAATTTGATTATATTTAGTTGGATGAAAATGTCAATACTGAAAATTTGGAAAGATGTGTTGCTTACTTTAAAAATGTGTATGCGCCTCTTATACAAGATTTCACTCCAAATTATGAGCATTTATTATTAGACAATATATTGGTTTTATCAGCAGCTTGTAATACCATTCAAACAGATGCCAATATAATAAAATGCGTCATACAAGTAATTTATATTGAAATAATTAAATCTATTAATATAATGTTAGTTATTTTGTACTAATAATTGTATATATTTATTTTAGTCTGAAAATTCCTCTAATGTTGTAAAGTTATGTGATGATGTATCAGTTGCTTGCGAAGTAATAAATCAACATTTAAAACAAATGAAAAAACGTGCAGATATCAACAGTGTTATCAAAGTAGATTTAAGTTCTTGCATACAGTATGCAGAAAAATTAATATCTGTATTAAGAGAGACAGCTAAAAGTGCAGTTAGTCAAATCTCACTAGGAACAGGTAATGTTAGAATAAAGATCAATTTAATTTTTAACTTAATATTATGAATATTTCAGATGATAAAAAAATAAACAGTGAAAGCATTATGTACGTAATGAATAATTCAGTTGAAAAGGTTTTTGAAAAAGAAGAATCAAGTAAAGGAGTGACAGTATGTTTGAAAATGTGTATTTCAGCTCTTGCTGGAGAAATTGCTAATGCTGCTCAAGTTATTCTAGAAGCTGACTTAACATTACCTACTACCGATATATCTAAAGTATACTCACAATTTTATCTTAGTGGTAGAGAGAAAGTTTAAATTTTAACCAAATATAACCTAACCTAACCTTTGGTTAAAATTTCGAATTTATTACTACATTAAGTTGAATAAAAGTATCATTATTTATTATATTCTTGAAATTAGTTCAGCTTTGTATTAAGATGAATATAAAATTGATTTGGTTAAATATTTAAATAATATATTAATAATTTCTATATAGTAAAAATTAAAAATGATCTTTTTTAGAATATTCCACCAATTACTGAACGGGCTAAACAAATTAAAAGTGAACTAGAGGAAACTAAAGCTTTGAGAAATACAATTAAATCTAAAGAAAATGATATACTTGAGTTAAAAATGGCTCTCCGATCTAAACAAGAAGAAATTGGTGAACTTAATGTTAGAAAGGAATTAGCTGAAAAAAAACTCTCTACTACTATACATGAATCAGAAATATCTATAGAAAAACTACAGGTATTATTTCTAAATAGTAAATTATTTATAAAAACTAATAATAATTATGTTTAATAACATTTAATTAATTATTTTAGAGAAAACTGGATGAAACACAACAACAATTAAAAAGAAAGTCAAAAGAATATGAAGAAACAATGGATCATTTGCAAGCAGATATTGATTCACTTGAAACAGAAAAAGGAGAGCTTAAAAATAAACTTAAAAATTTCTCAAAGAAAATTCTCATTGAGGGTATAAACAAATCTGCATCAAGTGAGTTTTAAATTTTTAAACCATAATTAAAATATATAAGTTACGTACTAATTCCGACTTTTTTTTATAGTGACTGCTACAGCAAATGATAGTAATAAACCATACCAAGAATCTCCATTCTTACTTAATGAATTAAAGTTAACTAAGATGGCATTAAAACATGAAATAGATCAAAGAGCCAAGCTTCAAAATAATTACTGTGAACAATTATTTTCTCAATTAAAACCATTGCCCGTAAGTTAATAAACTCATTTTTATTTATTTTATAATGGTTATAATTAGGGGTCAAAAATTGTAGAAGTTGCATATTATTCGATATGCTTTTGATTTATAGCAGACCATGCTAGAAATCCAAATTATACTATAGTGAGTTTAAGAATCAAACATTTAAAATGCATATCTTGCATTATGTTTCCTCAATTTTAAAGAAATGGTGCTTATTTCATAGTCTAAAAGAATTTTTTTCTATTTTCTTAACTTATGTTTTTTTTAAATAATATTGAATTTAAAAGTTAATATATTTTATTGTTATTGACAGGGGCGCCATTTCAGTTTTTTTTAAGGGTGTGCATGCAATTAAAGAGGCCAAATTTTTTCCCACCATCAGGCCGATTATCAAAAAACATTTCTCATTGTATTGTTTCTATACAATTTTTACTATCAAAAAGACATTTGGCTTTCATACATAACATATTAGTAATTAATAAATTAAGTATTAACATTTTAGGTACTAGATACCATTCAACTATTACTATTTTGAAATTTTTTAACTCATACATTTAATTAATAATTAGGTACCTATATTTGAAATTAAAATATCAATAAAAATAGAAAATACAAATTAATCATTAAAAGCAGTTTATAACCTAAACCATAAAGTAAAGCGTGCAATGCAATGGAAATATAAAAGTTTAATGTTTATTATTATAAACTTTTATATTAATAATTATTAGTATAAAAAAAATAATAACTATAAAACAGCGGTCCTCACTAGAATTTTAGAAAAGGCCAAATGAAATTTTCTTAAATTATTTGCGGGCCGCATGCCCGCATACATTATTAATGATAATAATTAAAAATATAATAATTATATATATTATACCTACGTATTGTTAGGAAAGGGTAGTAGTGTTGTTCATAGTGCGGGCCGAACTAAATCTGTTAAAGGGCCGCATGCGGCCTGCGGGCCGCGTAGTGGGGACCGCTGCTATAAAAGCATAGCATTCGCAAGGTTACTATCTAAGCGGGTGTGTCCGTTGCTTTATATTTGAAAATGCATCTACAGCTTTGTATAAATCTATGCATTTAGCTTCTACTTTCTCTATGTTTAAAACCATAAGATCACTCTGTCATCTCCCATTGTAGTGCGTTAAAAAGTTTTAACTGAAGGCCAAGGCGGCAAGGCTCTGTTCAGTGACGCCTAGGCTAACAGCAAATAATAAATTCAGGGTGTGCAAATGTTGAAATGCCCAAATATTATCTTAATATCAATAAGTTATTGACTTAAATTATCATAAAACTATTCAGTCAATTCAATTTTTAATTGCTCCAATCGACTTAAATCTCTATTGGCAATACTTTGAATAATACATTGAATATTTATTCATATTATTTGAAGATTAAAAATCTATTTCAACTTTACAGACTGAACCAATTGTAATTGGTCCAGTGGCGGATAAAAAGGGGTTTGCCCTCCCTTGACAGTTACTGAGTTATATTATATTTGTAGTTGTAATTATACGAGTTAATAATGCCACTACCCCCCCTAAAAGAATTCTCAGGTCTGTCTCTGTTTGTCTCATAATATTTATATTTTACAGTTTATCTCATAAGATTAAGATTAATTTACTGAAAATTAATAAAAATTATGGTTATTTTTAGGTACCTAGTGAACCATCAGAAGAAGAAAAACATAGAGTAGTTAAACTTAAAAAATTAGGAAATGAATTATTAAATGTAAGTTTACATTTTTTAATAATTGTTGTATTACTTTTGATATAACTATATTTGTCTGTGATTAGGATTTCCATAAAACATTAACTAACATAAATGTTTTGGATGTAACCAAACGTGTACCAGGAAGAAAACTTGTAACTGATGATAATATATCAGCGAAACAAGTTCTTGACCATAATTTACAATGGAAACAATTACAAAAGAGATTGGATGTTTTACAAGTAAGTATTTATTGATTCAGAAGTTGTTAATAGTATTAATTTTATTTTTTATTTTTATAGGATAATTATAACAAAGAAATAATAAAAAGACAACGTTTTGGTTGTGTTGAAACAGAAATGACTACTTTCCCAACTCCAGCTTTGAAAAAGGTATAAATACAATTATTAATACATTATAATTTATAATCAATAATTTCAATAAAATTTTTTATTATAGGCATTAGAAGAAGAAGAACCTGTACTAGCTGCAGAGTTTGTTATTCCAAAACCTCAAAACTGGACGGGTCCAACAAATATAAAAATTGAAATGGACACTAAAGTATTAGCATCATTACAAAATCAAGTCACTAATGCTGCTCAAATAAATCCACATGTTCGGTAAGCAGTCATAGCTTTAATAAATTAATCTAATAAACTCAGTAATTTTTATTTTTATTTAAACAATTAAACATAATATTGTTTTGCCCTGGGAGTTTATATGAGTGTATTAAATATTTGTTAACCATCTTTACACTTACTTATTTAAAATGTTAAATAATTTAATCCATAAATTATTTAGATATAGTTGAACCTTGATATAGTCAAAATAAATGCTATTCTCTTGCAAAAACCTCAATTACTCGAAAGAAGATCTATTGATACCTTGAACGTTCTAAGTTTTGAATACTTACAGACAGATAATAACAAATAATATTTATAATTATTTGTCTAATCTCACTTTATGTTCCAATAATTTAACCTAAATATAATTTTAATTACTAAAAATATTAATCATTATGTATCAATTACTAATATATTTTATTATCTTTCAGTTACAATTTTGCTTATACCACTGAAGAACTACTTGGAGGTAATTGAATAACTATACTAGAAATCAAGTTTAACCATATTATTTTTATATTAAATTATTATATTGAATATAACTGAATATGATATTTAAATTTTGCTTTAATGTGATACTGTACACTAATGATTAGCTTAGTTTGTATGTTATATTATTGAATTTAACATTTTAATATATGTAAACTATACATTTAATAATTGTTAAACAATTTAATTTAATGATTAACATAAAATTATAAATAAAAATAAAAAACCTTTTCAGTTAATAATTCTAATAATGACTATCTGCAATAAGAATGAAATGTGAATATAATGCTATTGTGAAAAATTTTTCTTAGCACTTTATCCTTTTTTCAAACTATTAGTATTTTGTTTTTATGAAGATATTTAGGGTGGTTATTAACCCCCCCCTCTAGATATGCCATTGGTCCAAATATACTTTTCTTGATCTTTTCGCTGGACTTTTGTATAATTGTATATGCTAGTATATGACTCAAAATGCATCATAGATTTGCCATAACTGCTATAGTAGGTGTAGCATACAGTATACGGTATCGAAAAACTTCCAGTGATTGGCTGTCCTTTAATTGACCCAAGTTCCACTGAACAACACTGATTTAATTGGTAGGTATATTTTTTTTTTTTTATTTAATTAAACAAATCAAATTTTATTCGAAAATACAGTTTAAAATGTCACTACTAATATGACAAAACTACAAGAGACTTTTTGGTACATTCAACTCTTCGTAGATTTGGTAAGTAACAGGCTCCTGTCACCTCCTCGACATCAGAATCCAGTGAATCTGTTTACCCAAGTACTGTTCGGGATATTTCATACAAGTTTAAGTCATTTGATCTTTCATGTATAAGGGTAGTACGTAATTCTTAACTTAACCTTACGGAGGTCACACGTGTTTGAGTGTTAACAATAGAGAGTAGAGATAAAGTTATAGCTCCATATTCACACGAAGACACCTACACCAAGTTATAGTTTCAACGAAGTTCACAAAAATGTAGTTGGTGGCGTACTGGCGTTAGTGTTTCGTGTTTTTGGACTCACGACCAAAATACAGACTAGGAATAGAGAGCACGTGAGGAAAACTATAATCGAAAGAAAATGAGACGAGACGTACAAGTGAACCGAGTACTCTTCCGTATTGATCTTCTCGATGAGAGTGTAGTGCTACTCGCTAGGTATAAGTCTATAAGAGATTACCTTGATATTCATATAATATTAATAAATACCTTACACCTAATCTATATGAAGTATATTTTATAATCATCAAAAATACGAAATTGAACTACCTACTGAAGATTTTTGAAATGTTTTGCGGTCATGAAAAATGCTATCAAGGAACGTAACTTTGAATGAACCTGTTTCATAATTTTTATATATATATATACGAGTACATATATATATATATATATTATTATATACTAACTTTTTGTTTGAGGTTTGAAGAAGTTTAATGTAATCATCAAAGAGTATATATTGTACAAATAAGAAATCAAAGCTGGGCTAGTTTAAAACTAAATGATCAAAAAAGTTTAATTTTTAAAAAATGTTAACTTTTTTTGAGTTAGTTATAGACCACTGAAATTTTCGATTTTTATAAGAAATTTTTTTTGAAGTGTCGATAAAAAAAATTTTGAAATTTTTATTTTTTTAGATGTTTTTCATTTAATAGATATTTAAATTTTCCATTGGAAAATATTCAAAAGGTAACATTTCTATGTATAATCCAATTCTCACCAGTTTTCTGTACATTCCAAAAAACTAAAAATTAGTTAAATTACAGAGAAAACATCTGTGAATTTTTAATGAAATTTATTAGCAAACAACATTTTTACTATTTTGATTTTAGTTTAGTTAGGTATAAGTTTATTCTGAGAAAAATATGAACTTACTATGCATTATACTATATTAACTATAAAGTCTTATATTTAATTTCAAGCAAACCTAGTAAATAGACTAACATATCTAATTATTATTTATTTTTTCAAAACTAAAAATTACTGTAATATAATTAGATATTATTAACTAACTAAATTAGTAAATTGTTATTAACTTATAACTTATAACTCTTAGTTTAATTATTAGATAATATGTTACTATGTTAGATTTACTACCATTATAGAACTCGTATTATTATTAAATTATTTAATTTGTTGGTAAATACCTAACCAACCAATTTTAATAAGCTTAAATTGATTAGCACAGTTAATTATATTGTATCTACTATCTATCTATATGAAACAATAATATTGTAATTACTAGTGAGCCCTGAACATTATAGTTACAGCAACGGCCAACGACTTAATCTTTTCATCATGAGTCGTATATTATACGTATCTCATGTTTAAAATATACTTAGGTACCTACTTTATAGTACCGATGTAGGTAATCTTAATATTTTGTATTAAACTCCTATACCTATTACTTACAAATTATTAAAAATTAATTTTATTAAACTTTTCTACATTATGTAGTTGTAAGTTAATAATATTAAAATCATTGTACGTGCGTGATCTATAATTAAGGATAGTTAAAACTTAAAATTTGTTGTTTTTATAACTACGCATATATATTTTATTATTCCTATGTAAAATATTGATAAACAACTAACGTAATTAGTAAATTTATATTATCATTGAAATATTAGTGCTGAAATCGGTGAAATCTACATTTAATTTAAACTTCGTCGCGGGTATACAACAATACAACTATATACAAGTCTAAAATGTCAAATGTAAAAATATGCTTTTACGTAAATTCGTATATTATTTAACATAAATCACACAAATTTAGAAGACGTGCAAAAGAAAATATTTGGCACAACGTCGTATTTAGATTTTAAGAAAATAGTGTGTTTATCAACAGTGCTTTATAACATGTACATGTAACCTACATTAGTGTGTTATAAACGTGTGAATACGTACTTAGTACTACATACCTATCTTGTTTATAAAGGTCAAAGACTAAAATATTTTAATAAGTCACAATTGATTCAGTTTTTATTCAAAGTAATTTGTTGCTTCATACCATGAGCTAATTAGTAATAAACAAAATGTCCGTAACACCATGGTTAAACATAAGTAAAGTACAATGTACTATTTACATCGTATTTGATACTAGAACATAATTTGCAAATAATGTCTAATATCTATCGGACATCGGCTATCTTATATTATAAACTAAGACTTACTTGTAAATTGGAAAGCCATTTCAAATGATAAAAAATTATCCTAATTAGTATTGAGACATCAAACAAAATTTTAGTTTTACAATGGTATAAATAAATAAGTATTTAAATGGTCATATAATTAGAATTAAGTAAAATACTTTGAAGAGAACTTACAAAGAGCAATGAATGTTTACCTAGGTAATGATTTTAGATTCTGAGCGGAGCGATGAATGTATTGATTTTACAATATGTTGTGTTTTTTTTTTTTTGTGTGTGTACCGAGAACGTGTCGAAATAATGCTTCAATTTCAAACTTTTGGGGGTGGTTTCCGATGGCAAAATCGGGAGGTCATTTTTTGAAATTCACAATAGTTTTCAAAAGCGTCGGGAAAAACCAAAAAAAAAATTAAGGAAAAACGGGAATTTTTACGCAAAACCAGTTTTCGACCAAATCGATTTTTTTATACAGTTGCATGGGCGCCCATTGGGAGGGGCAAGATAGGGCACTTGCCCCCCCTAGACAAAAAATATTTAAAACTTTTATCTCAATAAATATTACCATAATATTATAATTATCTTTATAACCATACATTTGAGAATTTTTTTATTTTGACCCCCCCTAAAATGTTACTTATGGGCGCCCATGTACAGTTGTAATTCAAAAACTAATCACTATGAATACTTAAAATATTCACCAAATTTTTATGTTAGTGTTATCTATATACAGTTAAATTTTCATAATATTTTGACTTTTTTTGAATTATTTATAGACCACTGAAGTTTTCGATTTTTATGAGAAATTTTTTTTGAAGTGTCAATAAAAAAATTTTAGATGACCAAAATAACTTGAAAATGTAATACAAGGTTCCTGATGAGTTGTTGTTATTGTAGCTAAAAAAAAATTAAAAATTGTTATTGACAATTTTTTTTAGGTATAACTGTTTATAGTTAAAATTTTTACGAAATCTCTCGACAACGCGAAAATTTGCCAGTAATTTTTATGTTGTAAAATCATAAAATTGTTTGTGTTAATAACTATGGATTAAAAATACAACACTTAAGTTTTCCTTCAAGTAGCTATAGAGAAAACTCGAAGCATCATTTAGAAAAAATTTTAAGTGCGTTTGAATTTTAAATTTTTACGAAATACCGTAACGATAACGATTTATCCTCAAATGATTATAAATATTTGTTATTATTCAAAAAGTATAAGTCGTTGGTACTTGAAAATTTTACCAGTTATTTAGATTGGTGTTTTCTTTATGTGATTTAATTTTCAAAATATTTTGAGTTTTTTGAGCTATTTATAGACGACTGAAATTTTCAATTTTTCTGAAAAATTTTTTTTTGAAGTGTCGATAAAATTTTCTTGGCTCTATCAAAATACTTGAAAATTTAATACAAAGTTCCTCATAAGTTATTCTTATAGTGATTAAAAAATTATAAGAATACATAGGCACAATTTTT
This sequence comes from Aphis craccivora, assembly GCA_009835225.1. Taxonomy (NCBI): domain Eukaryota; kingdom Metazoa; phylum Arthropoda; class Insecta; order Hemiptera; family Aphididae; genus Aphis; species Aphis craccivora. The sequence goes on along the minus strand of VUJU01003689.1, from coordinate 1,992 downwards.
TTTTTTATTAGCATTTGAAGTTCAAATATTGACTACAATTCGTCAAAACCATGAATATTTGCAAATTATTTCGTAGGTATAGGTAACTCATAAAAATGTTTGTATAAGTTTAAAATTCAATACGAGATTTTCCATAAGTTTAACTTATAATAATTATAAAAGAACTTAAATTCTGGTATATTCAGACCATTAAAACATAAACCCCCTTTTTTTCCAACCATTCGAAATTATATTCTAGGCTGACAAAGCCTAGAAATAGTTCAGACGTTCAGAATCGTTTTTCGTATACAATGTTACCTATCATTGGATTCAAATTTAACCCTCCTACAGTGGCGGATCTAGGATTTTTTATGGTGGGTGCTATTTCGTTATTAATAATAGACCTAAATTAGGTACTTATTATAATATACAATTTGTGCGTGGTCGCCGACCGATGTTTGATACTCCACGGTGCGGGGCGCGCGTTCTGGTGACTGGTAGCCCGTACCAAAAATTTGCTACTCAGGGAATTATTAGTAATTTTTAATAAAAATACGCGGAACGGTGGGTGCTTCAGCTCCCAAGCACCCCCCCCCCTAAATCCGCCACTGCCCTCCTATAATATATAATAATGATCCACACGGCACCTAATGTACAGCAGAGCGGTACCCACTTACCCACTCTTTATGTATAAATATATTAACTGTCGTCAACTTTAGGCAGTAAAAATGCTTTGACTTTCAAAAACTTAATTTGTATATATATTATTTTTATAGTTTTTGGTAAGAAATTACATCTATTTCTTTATTTAATAAATAAACATTTTGAGCTATTTTTGGCTAAATGTTCAATTTTTAGTTTTTAATTTTTTTCTAAGAAATATTGATTAAAAATTATTTACTGGGTAGAAATGCTTGAAAACTTAATACAAAGCTCCTCGTAAATCGTTAAATTCTTATCCAAAAAACATAAAAAATTATAGTTACAATATTTTTTTATACGCGTTTAAGGTTATAGAATTTTGATGAAATTTATCAAAACTCAAAAATATACAAATTATATTGTAGTTAGATTAGTTAGAAATGCATAATAACTTTTTATTTGTGTACCTAAGGTTTGAAAATTTAATAAAAGATTCTTTATACATTTTTCAACTTAAATAAAAAAAATCTACTGAAAAACTAAACTAAATTTTTAACGAACATTTTCAAGTTCCAACATTTACGACATTGGAATAGGTATTCAATAATCATTAAATAAGTATTCCTCTACAAACAGTTTTTATATTTTGTTGTGTTCCAAAAAATAATTATACTTGATGTTTTCACAAAATGGTTCTGTTTTTTTTCATTTTTCATTATATAATAAAATTTACAACTCTTCTTGAACAATTTATTGACGCAATTTTTTTTTTTTTTTATAAATATCGATAACAATTTTTGTTAAGTCAAAAATCTTGAAAATTAATACAACCATAAAATCTAATATATATATATATATATATATATATTTATAGGTATGTATATAAAGAATTATTTTTCATAAATTTTTTCAGTTTAAATTTCGACAAAATTAATTATTCAAAATTTTAAACGATAAACAACGATGATGATTATTTTTGTTATGGTTTATAAACATTATTCGTATAGGGATTTAAAATTTTTACGCTTATCATATTAGGTATTATAAATTTTACTATTTGTCATTTTGCAATGACATTTTTTATTTATTTTAACTTAATTATGATATTTTTATAAAAATATCATAACTTGCTTCATATTTCAATAAAACCCTCCAAAAAGGCCTGAATAATAATCTTAACTTCAATTGCACGCTAATGATGGTATGTACATTATTATTAATCAATTTACTTTAATTTAAAAAATAATAGAGTGAAATATACTTAACCATTGATTATAAATACTATAGATTGCTCACTGACAGGTTTTTCGGTGTCGCGATAATTGGCGGATACCACCAGGATGCGCAGCGTATAGAGTTAGTTGTGGCGGA
>VUJU01003688.1:0-23951 GCA_009835225.1 Aphis craccivora | reverse complement strand
CAACTTAAACAACAATAAAACATTGTTAAGGGGATTACATACCGACCGTTTTCAAGCAATTGAATATAGGCAATTTTTAGACAATCTGTATAGTACATGCGTGCGAGGCGTGTATATTTGTGTGTAGTAAATGATCATTAGTGTGAGTGACTTCCCTGTACCGCAGCCCGTCTATCGATCCACCACCGATTACCGACGTGCAGCGTATCACGTCAATATTATTTTTATTGTCCTTATGAATACGAGCGCTCTAATAACTATATAAAACTGAAGTGCCGGTCTATTGACTATTATCGTTATTACTATTTCGCTTTTACGTATTGCCGTATTGATCATATTAATTATCAATAATTAATATTTATGTATTATTTATTATAATACTAAAAAAACTCACAAAAGTAATTAATTATAATAAAATGAAATTAATGTGAAAAAATAAAAATAGATACGTATAAAGTATAAATTTTTTTTGTCAAAAGTTCATTCTGTATTTCTGTATTTCACACACCAAAGTATTTTAAACCTATGATACTTCTGTATCAAAGCCATAAGGTTTTGATAAAAACTTTTTTGGAACACTGAATTCTTCGTCTCCTATGATTTTATTAAAAATTATTTTGTTTACATATTATTATGTATCTATATTAAAGATTTTTATAATAGAAATAATAATAATTTCAATATAAATACGAAAATTTATTTTGTTATTACTTATTTATAATAATTTGGTGGTTTTAAATTATTTTAATTGTTATCTAAGCTTTTTTTTACGTTGTTCATCTATGTTCCGTTCGTTCTTTTTCCATTTCGTTTGCAGTATATTGATTGGATTTCGAATAGGCATTGATTTTGGGTGTCTTGGATCTACTAATTCCGTTAATAAACAAAAAAAAAAAAAAAAAAAAATCGTATAGTTTAGGAAACATTTTTGTTTGCCACAAAGTATTTCTTTTACATCAGTTGGGATGGAATTATTTGAATCCGAATTAGAGAATCAGGTTATAAAGATAAAAACTAATGAATAAAAAAATCAAAAACTATGATCTGTAACTAGGTTAATTTTAACTCCATTCAATATTTGTTTTTTTTTTTAGATTCTGAACGAAGTGATGAATGTATTGATTTTATTATGATATTTGTTTTTTTTTGTGTTTATGTACAGCAAAGTTTGTCGAAATAATACTTCAATTTACAAGTAGGTAATTTTGTAATTGAAAATTCATACATTTTTTTTATTTATATCTAAAATTAAAAAATTCAACACTGAGTTTTACTTCAAAAAACTATACAGAAAACACGAAGCGTCAATACAGGGAAAATGTTATGAGCGTTTGAATTTTAAATTTTTACGAAATCAAGTAACGATAACATTTTATCCTCAAATGATTTTTAATATTTATTATTACCTATTCAAAAAGTATAAGTCGTAGATACTTACTTGAAAATTTCAGCAGTTATTTAGATTGGCATTTTCTTTACATGATTTAATTTTCAATATATTTCGCTTATTTTAATGCTATTTATAGGTATTTGAAATATTCGTTTTTGTTTAGTTTTTTTTTATAACTTTCGATAAAAATTTTTCCATCGTCAAAATACTTGAAAATTTAATACAAAGATCCTCATATATTATTCTTATAGTTATTCAAAAATTATAAGAATACATTTTAATTAACATTTGAAGTTCAAATATTGACAACAGTTTGTCAAAATCATGAATATTTGCAAATTATTTTGTAGGTATAATTTATAACATTTTTTGTATAAATAGCTAAGAATTAAAAATTTAATACAAGATTTTCTATAAGTTTGGCTTACAATTATTATAAAAGAACATAAAATTTGGTGTATTCAGACCATTAAAACATAAACCACCTTTTTCACCAACCACACTGGAAAACATATCATAGGCTGTCAAATCAACTCCGTTCAGAATCGGTTTCGTAAACAATGATATCTATCATTGGATTCATATTTAATACATAAATTATAGTGACCTACTACACAGCAGAGCTTTACGCACTTGACCTCGTTCTTTTAATTTACTTTTGGAAAAGTATTACAGGATTTTCAGGACATACTATATAGCATAAACACATAAATAATAAATTTGCATCACTCAGAACTTAAACTAAATAAATCAATACAAATTAACTTAATTAACTTTAATTAACTTACAAATCAACTAAGATATCTCCACTTTTTTCTTTTGGAAATTAATAGTACATTGCTTTTCATTTTTTTACGTTTCGACAAACATTTATTATTATATTTTCCCATTTTTTAAAATTTGGTAAATTTCCGAACTTACAATAACTAAGTGTAACTTTAACTATATAACTGCACAACTAAATGCTACTAAAGAATAAGATGCACTAAAGAATAAAGATTGATAATCGACTTGACGGCAGACAATATCACTTAATATTATTATAACATAAAGTAATCATTATATATATATATATATTTGAGCCTGAATGCACGAGCGCCATGTACACGTGTAATATAGTCGGCGACGGCGGGAATAATTATCTTCGATAATTATCGGTAGTATTATTTTTACATGAGCATAATATTATATTTAGATTTCCTATAATTCGTTAGCGACGTTGCGATTATCTGACGGCGAGCTAGACAAGCTGCTGTCGCATGTCACATTAGAGCATTAGGCTAACAACAAATCTTTTTCATGGTGAAATATTGTAAATCATAGACCTAAACGTATTCCAACATACCGACTTGAGTTTAACACCAATAATAATTTATAAAAAAAAAAACAAATTTTGTTTTGTTGTTCAATCAACTTTAGACCCTTCGAGCCATATTTTTGATTTGTTATTCTTAAAAAGAAAAAACCTCATTTGAAATTTAGAAAAAAAATTTTGTATTCTTAAAAATTTAAACGAACATAAATAGTTAAAAAACATTTTTTTTTTTAATATTGTGTTTCGAAATATTCAAAATAGACTTCATAACAAATTCAAATATGTTTTCAAAATTATTATAGGATTACAACTCAAGTTAGTACGTTGGAACGCGTATAGGTGTATTTTACTCTAAAAAGCGATAGTGTGGAACATAGATATATACAACAACTAAATAGCCGTTTCCTTCTTATCGTTGAAGTCAGCCGCCATTTACAAAGCAGACAATGTTTACAAAACAATATTATCAGTATTCAGTTATCATAGTATATTAATTAATCAAATAAGTATAATTTAATCTGAACAATGATCTCTGAAATCTAATTAATTCAAAATATTGCTTAATATTATATTTTGTTACATACCTAACCTATGTAATATCCATTTACTTTATTGATTTATAGCAGTGTGAATAATTAATATTGACATTATTGTTACTATTTGTTACATTATTGTGTACTTTGTAGTGGTGTTTCATGAATAGTTTCAGTATTAAACACTTTTTTAGGAGGTTCCAAACTTCCAGACATAAGAAGGGAAGGAACTGATTCATTTTTTAACATCAATTTATAACTTCCTCCAGGTTTTGCCACAAAATCGGAGCGTAAAAAATGGTCACTACACACTACAAGAATTATTCGGATTAAATCCTTTACGCTTAATTGCATAAATCCACAATTGTAGTTTATTTGGATCTTTTAAAGGAAACCTACAATTCATCAAATACAAATAATAATCGGATTCATTTTAGATGGATAAATAAAAATTCTCACTTAAAGAAATGTTGGGAACAACCACGTATCTGTCTATTTGTACATTCATGCACTGAGCATGAGACTGGCATAATGGCAAATAATATTATATAACAATATAACAATTAATATTGTAAATCGTAATTTAAAAAAAAAACCAATTATATTCGCAAATATACTCTTTACTCTATGAAATATTCGTAAATAACAATTCATAGTATTCATAATATTATGGTGAATGGTGCTAATAATAGCATTATCAGTGTCCTCGTAATAAGAATAAATGTAAACATTGCCTGCTTTGTAAATGGCGGCCGACTTCAATATCAGTCACAACTGTAGTACAAAGACGGCTATCTAGTTGTTGTATATATCTATGGTGTGGAATCCCCTAAACAACATTAATAGTCACAAATATGCAGCAAATCTCAAATGTTGTCAAAAGTGTTAGGTAATTATCCTTTTTTTAACAAGTTAATAATAATAACTAATTTTACTTAATTATGAGTTAAACAAATAATCTAATCATCGTTAATTTATACTTAATAAATTATTTAAAAATATTATATATTTTTATTTATGATAGAGTAACTCATTTATAGGTATTGTCAAATGTTAAAAACAACTTTTTACTTACACTACTTAAATAATGTATTTAATTCATTTTTTAGCAATACATGAAATACCTATGTACAAATAATAATTATATAGTTAAATCGATGATTGCAAAAACGCAATGAGTCAATTACTTTAAACTTTTGGATAATTGATAAAAACTGTATAATATAAATAATTCTGAAAAAAAAAAATAATTTAAGAATAAATACTTATTGAAATATATCATATTCTAGTTAAACAACTAAAGACGTTTTTACTAATATATCAATTTTATAAAATATGTAAGTCGTGACTGACTCGTGAGTCATGACATTTCTGCAATCATTTGATTCAGTTACACTTATACCTATATCTTTAAAATAAGCATTCGAAAATAATATTCAAGAGTTTTTTTATTTTTAATATTTTTAAATTTTTTATTTCTATAAAATATTTTTTTTATAATTAAAATAATAGTTTATAAATCATAAGTAAAGAATTTTCAAAACTTAAATTTAAAAAATCGCTCTGCTGTACAATAGATATTGAATGGACCTATCGGCTGAGTGCGCCGATAGAGCGCAAGTCGGGCCACGCATCTTCCTGCATCTCCCTGCCGTCGAAACCGGTTTCCTTATGGCAGAGTGACGTTTGGGGATGCGCAGAAAAACGAATTTTGGTCGCCGCCGACTTGAGTTCTCTCGGTGCACTCAGTATAGGTCCTCGGATATGCACTTTGTACGTTTAAATATTTCAGTAATAATTAATAGCGATTATGGACCGGTTTTGCAGGTGGCTTATATCTACATCCCCGAGCGAGGTTATGTGATCAATGATCTGATTTGACTACCTCACTATAATACATAATGACCCTCACGACATCCTTAATTACACTTGTTGTACCCTACTAAGGTGAATGTCGATAAATCATGTTACTGTCAAACCACTTTTTTTTATGTTAATAACAAAGAATCTAAAAATAGGGGCGTAATTTTGAGATTGTAATTTACTTTGATATATGTTATATTTTTAGACTTCTAATCATTTTTTAATATTTCATTATTTTCGGTATTTTTTTTATTACATTTTGATTATAATTATTTTATTTTTTTATTTCTAACACCAATATCACCAAATTATGTTAGATTTTAAACGGCCAACTATTAACAGTTTTCTTGTAGGTATAAAACAAATTATTTTAACATATATACATTATACATATATACTTGAAATTGTGATAATATTAACTACAGATACAGTTAATCCAATTTTTTGATTATAAGGGGAGGGATTAATGTATTAGTGTTACAATGTGACCTTTTTTCTTAGTATTTCTGTGATCACCATTTTGGAGCAGAATAAAATTGAGTTAACTCTCAATTTAGACTTTAGAGTGTGGTTATTTATAAAATAATTATTTATTTAACAATAATCGTCAATCATTTTAATTTTATCACTGACAATTACATTTTTTAAAGCAGGGCATAAAAACGTTTTTATAACGTCGTTAGGATATAATGTAGTATTTATAGGTAGGTATTCAATAAGTAGTATAATATCAAAAAACTATTGAAAACAATTAACGGATAACAAAACAAAAATGAATATAATTAACGATTGAAACACAAAAAATATTTATAACTTTTCTCTATTTGGAATGAGTTTGTATATCTTATTTGGAACATAGTTATTTTGTAAAACTATAACCATATTTAGGTAATGGAAATAAAATAAATGTAAAATTATGTTTAGAATGGAAATAAATTTATCAACCAATAAATACTAATTACCAATTATAATTTATAAATATGTTTTATAAGAAATTACATCGGCTATTTTCAACACAGTATCCATATTCCATATGGCATACCATGGTATGCACATACAAAAATAGATAAGTACCTAATATTTTAATTTTAACACCGATAAAACCGTAAAAAGCTCAATTCATTGTTCATAACATTTTTATTGTTAATACTAGTAAACGAAAAATGTTATAACGTTTAAACGATAAATTATTTATAAAGTTAAACCCTAAATTTCTTATAACGTTTAAATGTCCTAAAACGGTAAACAATATACCTATAATTTTTTTGATTAAGTATTGTTTTAAAGTACGGATTTCTATTTTATCTTTACAAAATTATAAGATCAATTAGACAATTGATATGTCAGCATTACATTAAATAGGTAGGTATCGATCTTTAAAAACATTTATCTATAATATTTTGACCTAAGTAAAAATTTACTAATAATGTACAGTAGATATACGTTAATAACGGACGTCAATCTGTTGAATTTATAACTGTAATTTTTATGCCACAGGTAAGTAAAGATTAGATAGATTATCAGTTTACAACTATGATTATCGTTGTTTATGAACATACACTTTATTATACGTATACAATATACATAATGCCTACGTATACGCACTAAGTTAAAGTTGACCGTTCGCAAAAATGTATCACTTGTATCATACATTGAAATATAGTGACCAAGGCATTCCTTCGAGCTATCAAAAATTTGACTTATAAAGATTCCACTGTATATTACATTTAATTTTATTTTTAATGGGAGTGGTGGGAATAAGTCAGTTAACTCATATATCTCGTTTTCCTTACCCCCAGGAGGCGTGGCAAAGGGAGTCATATATCTAAATTGTTTTACTATGAGTATGAAATACATGTTCGATTTAGATGGGAACTAAGCCAGGTGTTTCATGTTTTGTTCGGTACTTATATTATTATTATTTAATCGAGTATAATCGACATTCAGCTGGTTAGGTAACGTTCAATAAATTTCAAACATTATAAGATAATATACTAAGATTGACATTTTACACGTACAATTACATTTTTATAATGAATAGCTTTTAAATTAAGATTATTAAAATCCTTGTGTACATTTTTTGTTGGTTAAGACATAGGCTTCTTAAGTATAATTTTAATTAATGTGTGTGTTGTTAATTCAAGGTTAGTTAAATGTATATTATAAATTTCTCCTCAGACTGCTATATCATAACTAAATGTAGATTGAGCAAGAGGGAAGAAAACGATTTTTAATATTTGTGCGTTTAGTTAAGATCTTGATGACTTAAAAATATAATATAGTTTTCAAATTAAAGTTGAAATTTGTTGAATGCGTTAAGACCATTTAAAATTTTTATCGACAATAATACCTAGGCATTTAATTACTTAAATAGTATAAATGCTTTTACAAAAGCAGTTATATAGTAATATAACTATTATATATAACCTATACCAGCGTTTTTTAAATTATTTAACATGTGAGATGCTACCTATAGATCGATATAAAACCCTGGCCAAGTATAGCACTGCCTCTGAGAACATTTTTAAAAGACAATTAATATTTTTAGGTCAGTATGAGAACGATTTTAAAGGAAAAAAAACACGTTTTATGTAATGTTCAATTTAGAAGCATTTTGTTTTTTTTATTATTGATATCAGGGAATTTTCAAGACATAAAAAAATGACAATAAATTCACTAGACCAAATCATGATATACCTATATTGTAAGTTTAATATTATTTATTTTTATTATTGTATTTAATATTCAATGACAAATAGCAACCAATTCCAGTGGGTTCAAACGATACATTAAGATTAATCGACGAAATAATTGGAGACGCAATGTAAAAATGTTCACCTTATATATTTTTTAATTTATTATATTTGGTGTTAAAACGTGAAGAGCAAATGTAAAATGTTTAGGGGGAGTATTACTGTAAGTATCCATGATAAAGAACCACATATACCCGACTTTGAATCAACTGATGACGAGTTAATAAAGTAAGTTTTGTTATTGATATTCTTTTACTTTTTCTACCATTTTATAAAATGCATAAGACTTGTTGATATGTCAGGAGTATGTACTTGACTACTGTTATTTGACATTAAAAAAAAAAAAACTACGAAACCTGTTTTAAATAATACATTTAAAAACTATGAAGACTAATACATAAACAGTGAAAAACAACAATAGTACCTGTTCTGGTGGGTTGATTGGGTAATCATCGAGAGGGAGGGTGTCACCTGATTGCGTCCCTAACTAACCTTTTTTTTTTTTAACTTTTTTACTTATCCTGATTGCGGCTTGTACATAGTAGGTAGGAAATACTATTTTTAATAATTCAAAAAACTAAATAAATATCCAGGGTTAAGTATATAGAGTATAAAGACAAAGGTAGTAATACGATAGGCAAGTTTTTGACGTATGTATTTGGATTACTATTTTTAAAACCCAAAATGGTTTAAAGTTTAAAAATTTATAAAAAGGAAATATCAAATTTTTTCTATATAAACCTATATTTTATTAATAATACGTTATTTTGTGAACCAATGTGTTTGTACGCAATCGGGATACTTATATTTATGACAAAATAAACTACCTATACTCGGGCCGCAATCGGGCATTTCTGCAATTGTGACTACGGGATAATGGCGTAGGCTCATCGCAGTAGACGGGTTAGTGGTGGTGGAGGGGAGCCATAGTGGTGGTGGTAGATGGTCAGAGAATCGAGCACATTTTAAAACACACGATTTTGTACGTTTTGTACCCAAGAGTTAAGTGCAATATTGCCAGATTTCCATAAGGTTACGTATGTATATTGTATTTGACTGTTTGACTTAGTTATAGCGTTTTACGTACGTTTCGACTTTCGAGTATACTTAACTATAAGTAAGGGTCCAATCCTTGACGATCATATTTTGACGGCTGATCACAGTGTTCCTCCAAATGCAGTATGCTAGAGCCGGCACGGCGCCCGGCGTACTGGGTCAACTTAACAATCCCGGCGAATCTAACTTTATGTAGGTATAAAAAATCTAAAAAAATTGGACTGTAAATCCGGTTGTCTGTTTAGTAATATTAAATACTTAACGTACAACAACGATATATATATATACCTATCAGATAAGTTTTTGTTGTATCATAAGATATGAAATCTTATTTTAAATATCCCCGTTGTACGTTATACCTACATTAAAATGTAAGTAGACTTAGTAAACTGAGTCACCAGTCGATAACTTTGTCATTTTGTGTAAAGTGTTAAAGTACGGTGCGTTATACAAATACAATTATATAAAAATAAGATCAGCATCTAATTGGCGTTTCAATAAAATGACTTCAGTCGACAAACAACTTTAGATCACACAATCAACGAATATAACGCATATTTGATTGGTAAAAAATATAATAAAATATTTGTATAACCAATATATCAAATTATAATTATTTTTATTTTTACATTTTCACAATATTTTATAAATTTATTATTTAAGAAAATTAAACGAATTGACAATAAATAAAAAAAATAAATAATTAAACTTAAATATTAAATGGCAACATTGCACAGATAATTGTACGTAATCGTGTTTTTTTGGGGTATTTTTGACAATCTATAGTTTGATTAAAATCGTACTGAATCTTGCTTTACCGCAGAGAGTCAAAGGATCCGTCAAAGGTTCGTATTTCCGTATTGATTAGTGTCTTGCTACTTTATTTAAAATATATTTATTTTAAAACAAATAACCATATCGATATTTACATTCGTATGTATTTATCATTATTCATTAGTATATGATTTTAATTGTTATAAGTGTTATAAGAGTAGTAATGTTTAAAAAAATTTTAATTATGATTTTAAATAACATATTGTATCGAAATGGATAAAATGCTACAGAGTATGTCAAAAATAAAAACGTCGAGACAAAATTATTTTATAAAAATTTTTGTATAATTTTTAGGTGATCCTATAAATTATGAACTTCATATTTTTCTTTAATTGTAACTCTGAAAATATATTATTGGCTATAAATCCTATAATATATAGGTACCTATCTACCAATATTTGAAAAGAAAGGCGTGAAAATTACAAATGTTAGCAACTTATATTAATATTTTTTTTATTATAAGTACCTATATAAGTTAATCTAGAATTTAATAAAAAAAACTATATATATAGAATATATATTATATATACATAATAACATATATTTATGTCTAAAGTACCGACATCTGTCCACAGTAGATACGTGTATATATATATATAATACGTGCTTAAAAATATGAAATGGAAAAAAATTAGGTAATTTATTTAAATTCAAATAAAATGAATTATAAATACCTACCTATTATATGTTTTATATTTTTTTAAACTAAACGAGTGAGTTTTTTTAAGACCCATTTACCCACATAACATCAAGTATGACTATAATCATAAACAAAATTATTCGATCAAGAAAAATCATAATCTTATCTAATGTAATTATCTAATGGAAGTTTAAAATGACGAATTACATAGAAAAACGTTTAAAATATTTGACAGAAATTGCTATAGCTATACATAGAGAGCCTATATAAGATATATATACATATATATCTTATATAGGCTCTCTAGCTATACATAATTCATTCTCTAATGCGAGCAGGTGGTACAGGGTACCATGGAGGTATAATGATGGGTATGAAACTGATATTAGAACAACCGGTTAAGATATTTATAAGTTATAACAAAAAATAAAAGTAAAAATAACAAAGAAAAACTTGACGTTTATCTCTTGAGATGATCACATTAAAATAAATTACCTACGTTACTAATATATATATATAGGTATATTATGTAATTATATATTTTTCTGGCTCACCCCTTTTTCGCCCAGCATTAAAATGGAATGTAATAACTACTTACTTACATATGAAAGGCAATTTAATTTAAGAGTTTCCATTACATGCGACCAAAAAAACTTTTTAATTACACGTTTTATTATAGAAATAATTATTGTAGTATAAACAAATTCTACATTGGTTTTTATCCGTGTTTTAAGAATATAATATTTATTATTTCTAAATATATTAAGAAATTAATTGTTTCTACTGTTTGAAGAATTATTTCTTTAATGTAGGAAGTCAATGCAAAATATCATAAAAATGAATAAATTAAAATTAAATACTATAATATCAAAAAATCTATCAATTGCACCGCGTATTAAATTCACCAATTTTTTTTTTATTTATTGATTCCATCGGTTAATACGCGTAAATTATTTGTTTTAATAAAAACAAAATGTAAAATGCTCACATTAATATATAATCAATTTGCAATTTGCAATTATCTCGTAACAGTACTCGTACAGCATTACTTGAACTTTGAGCTCTCCAACTGTACCTAACATCCTAACATATTATTTTATAAAATACATCTTAAATCTTAATCAATATAATCTATAAATGAGGGATGGAAATCCAAAACGTAGGTACTATTGCCAAAATAGTGATTTTTTAGGAGAAGCAATTTTCTGTATCTCTTTTTCCATAACTAATATCAATTTACTGAATCACTATAAATGTAAAGAATAATGAGTTAAACGATTTTTTAAAAATAAAAATTCATTTTTTAAGTATAAACCCTATTTTTTTGTCATATAAAAATGTACAATAATCCATAACGTACTTTTTCCATCAATTTAATTGAAATATTTTGTTTTGGAAAAAATAATAAAATGTACTTCAAGATGTGCATTTTCCAAAATAAAAATATTAATTTCTAATTTATTGTTTCTACATTGTAATGTTTTTTACTATCATTCTAAAATAATACCTATGCTTAATAAATGATACGTAAATACTTAATTCCAATGTCATATCTCCAGTTTTGGTAGTTAATAACTCATATGACATTAAATTACAATAAAATTATACTGATCTTAAGTTTCTAAATAATAAGTGGATATTTAAATCAATGACTATATAGTGTTTTGGTATACATATTTAAATGGTTTTTACTTTTTGCATTTCCTGAAAAATATATAAAATTGTAAATATTCACGGGAACATATTCATTATCAATATAAACAAACCGTTTATAAATAGACAAGTCATTTTAAAGACAAGGAACTTTTTTAAAATTATTAAAAACGACTCAAATGTGTTTAATAATCTATGATTATATTTTTAATTTAATTTCAAACTTAATGATTGTGATAATAACTTAATATTAAAATTTAAAATTATATTTTAGTACGTTTGGGGTTAACTATTTTATTTCCCTATACCAACAATACGGGCAATAGGTAGTTCGTTTTGACATAGCATAAAAAAAAGTATGTTTTGGAATAATTTACGTAAATACCTCGTTTTGGTATAGTTAATGATTGGTGCCTAGTCTTTTAACACGGGCAATAGTATATTTTAGCGTAAAACTGGAAAATGTACGTTTTAATTATTTAAATATAATTTTTATGCATGGAAAAGGTTCGTTTTAGATTAAGCATTCATTTTTAACAGCTGATTTAACCAGGAAATATTCTGACTACACCAATCGATTTCTCGACGTTTTTTTTTATAAGAATCAATATCTAACTCGTTTTTGTCAATTTTGGCAATAGTACGTTTTGGATTTCCACCCCTCAAATATTGTATCGAAAAGAGATATATTTTATTACATGTAGGTACATTGGTATTATTAGAAATAAAAGTAAATATTGTTCAACATGTTATGAGTCATATAATCGTCATTTAGGGAGAGTTGTAGTCTTGTGCGCGTCTTGTATTACTTATAGGTACTGTGTAAAAATGAATAAGTATTGAAATTGTTATTAGTGAACGGAAAAATCAATTAAAATTATATAAAATTTATGAATTTTATAATAAAGCGTAGGTATTTTACATACTTTGACTCCTATAAAAGTTTGGAGGATCAATGTTGACAAATATCGGGCGAAATTGATATTAAAACGGCGGAATCAATAAAACGATCAATTGTGCCGATTTTTCTATACTTTCACTTGACATCTATACATATTATGCGCCGGCTGATTTATTACTAACTAAAAACTTATTCATCTTTTGCACTAGTAAATTTATCACAAATTAATTATAGGTATACATCGATTGCACTAGGAAAATATAGTACTATTATATAGGTACAATAATAATTTTAGGTATTTTATTTTAATTAAATAACCCGCTTTTATGTTATGTTACGGTTACCCTGGTTACCTGGTTACACCTGGTAACGGTTTCCAGAGACAATGAAGACATAAAATGTGGTACTTCATTGCAGACTCGTATGTAATATGATTAAAAATAAGAAATAATTATACTTATAGCCTAAAGCCTTCCTCGATAAATGGTTTCACATAAAAAGCACCTCGACAACCTTTTTTCTTATCAGTTTTCTTATTGTGGGACAAAAAGAGGCCACAATAAAACTATAAACATCCATCTAAAAGCATTAGTTAAAGGACAAAATGAAGCTAACTATTGGAGAATTTTTGACAGTTGTGAATAATAAATAATAATATAAGTAAGAGAACTGATTGATCAAAATAATATTATTAAACTAATCATTAATTACCATTCAAATGTTATATTGTTGTATAATTTTTATTTTATGCGCAAGCAATTTTTTATATTTTTACTATTATTTATTATTTTCATTTTTCATAATTATTATTATTCTTGTCATAATTCCGTTTTTATATCTTGAAATTCGGACCGAGATTCTGATTTTAATATGCAAATTGCTTATCAAATGGACCTTTGTTGAATACATTATAATTTTCTATACATCCGTGCAATTCTACATCAATTGTAAAAAAATAAATTGTAAGATTCAATGACATATTATATAGCATATAACTATAAACTATAAAATAGTTTGGGATGGGTTTCGCAGGTGTCCAATATCGGTACCTACACATATCCCTGACCACCCGTCGTGCGTCCGCAAACTACCTACCTAGTCGATTACCCGGTTTCGTATTATCATAAACTCACAATAAACTTAGAAACATATTTTTATACATTTTACGGAGTAATGTTATATACAAGACGGACAAATCGAAATAGTATATTATAAAAATATAAAAGCCAGTGTATATATAAGATTAAGTCACTGTGATTTTCAACTGGGGTGCCGCGATAATTTTGTAAGAGATGAAGTGTACTGCATTGTTAAAAGGTTGAAAACCACTAGACTAAGATATAATTTAATTTCAGATAAATTTGTGGTCATTAAAAAAAAGGAACGTTTACCTTTACTTCAAAATACTTGAATAATTATTAGTTTTAATGTTATAAAGTTAACCATTTATAGATATGGTATATATACAGTAAATTCTTATTATGTCAAATATCTCTATCCTGTCCACCTCGATATTCGATATAATGAGAATCTACTATATAGTGTATAGTATAACACATACCATATGAGCGAATTTAAATTAATTAATGGATTAGGTACTGTCTTTTTTTTAACTTTTTTCTTATACACTTCACAAATATGTTTTTTTACCTAAAAAAAATGTAAGCTACATCAATTTAAATTATCATACGTATATTCAAACTATTTTACACTAAAAATATATAATTATCACTAGTTAATTATAATATTTTGACATTGTAGGTTTAAATGGTTGAATTTAAATTAAGTTTATAATGACGATAGGCAGCATTGATGAATCGCATCTTGTTTATATTTTTTTCTATCAATGGCGAAATGATGGTATTTAAATATTATAGGCATAAGTTATTAGGTTTGTTAATAGTGTTAAACTTAATGCAAACAAATGTTTACATTTTAAATTAAAATTATAAAAAATAATGCTTATATCAATTAACTTAATTATTTTCCTACCTATCCAAAGAAATACAGTAAACGGTTGTTATATTTATAAATAGCGAAAGTTTAATAATTTCAACGCAAGTTTGAAAATTTTTTAATTAAGTCCGCGGGGAATTAGTTCATGGATACGAAATATATTTTCTTCATTTTTGAGACAGAAATTGATGTAATTTATGAACAATATAATATTTATAAAAAATAGGTAGGTACTCGGCCCGACCAATATTAGCCAATCACCGTCCAACCGATGTTAGCTACCCTCTCCCACCAAACACCACCTGTTCGACTAGGTATCGGTAACGTGTTTTTGGTCATTTCTATTGTTTTAGTTTAAGGCATGGCCAGATAAATACTACAGGTATAATATTAGTCTGCTGACAACTAGGTATCGTATCAGTACAAGTGTTTTTCTCTCCTTTACATTTCCCTCCAAAATCATCGTTACTTCAAAACATTTTACAAACATAATCTCTAAAACAGTAAGTAATATTATGTGTTTATTCTGGTATTTTTATTTTTTTTTTTATTTTAACTACCTATAGTTATTTTTTTACTAATTTTTTGATAGTTAACAGTTAAAATTGTACCATTATATATATATTTTTTAAAAGTTAACATTAGTATAATAATAAAATTTTGTATTACACTTTAAAGTACAATATTCTGAATTATAATTAATTCATGTAATTATTACTAACATAGTAGGTACCTACAGAAATTTACAACATTTCAAACTAAATTCTTCTAATTTTACACATTACATATTGATAGTAATTTTAAGATCATTAAAGTCTACAAATAATTATAATAACAATTTACCCATGGATTAATTTGTTTTTTTTTCATTTTTTAGGTTATTGTTTTGAACAAAGATATTTAATTATAAAGATAAAGAATATAAACTATGATGTAAGTAAAATACTCAATATTTATTTAATACCTACTTATTAAATTAAGTAGAACTCCAATTATCCAAACACCAATCAACCGAACGAGAAGTCGGCTTTTTTTGTTTTAAAAATACGTCATATGTTATAATTACCTATAGCTTATTTTGTTTCAGTTAGTTAAATATTTTAATAAAATTATTTGTTTATGGTTAAAAATTTTAAATTACCTATATTAGGTACATACATATTAAATTATTATTAATAATAAATACATACATACAAAATATTCATACAATTACCTATACAACTTTTGATAGGTATGTCATATGTCAATCATCCGGACCACTCTTGACATTAATTAGTCCGGATAATCGGAGTTTTACTGTAATTTGTATTTATAATAGAAATCACGTTTCTAAAATTTTTACACAATACTACCTAGAATATTTATCTCAGAACTGTCAGGTTAGTTATTAATAATTTTATATATTTTTATTTAAATCTTTTGTAGTCAAATATACAGCACATTATACTTTTATTAATTCTTACAGTATAATATTACAATATAGGTACCTAATTAGTTTTATATAATATCAGTACTTTTAAGTTAGGTATAATAAATAACAATTATGTTAGTAAAAGTGTTAACTGAAATAAAAGAACTAAAAGTTGTTATTTATTTCATTATTTGTTTGTTATTAAAACACTTATCTCTACTTCGGACCTAACCTTGGTCTTCATATAAATCATATGCACTTTGAACACAACTTTAATATTATTTTATTTATTTATTTGATGTGTACATTATATTTTCATTATTACTTATTATTGTCAGTTTAAATATAGGTATTTGTATGTATTTCAGGTGGTATAAGAATGTCGTCATTATCTTAGTGACATACAATATGATGGTAGACTGCGCTCCAAGAACCCCTGAAATTATAGAATGGAACGTCGAAAATCACTTTTGTGGCTCATCAATCCCTATTGTTATGGGACTAATTTGCAAACTCCCAGAGTCTATTCCTGTACAAGTTGAAGGTAAGTTCATCGTACAGCAGTTTAATATTAACCATTACATCTCTGTTAGAATTGTATTATTTGTATTGGATCTTTTGAACATCAATTCGAAACAGTTCTGCAGATATGAAGCTATTACCTACCTATTTTACATGATATCGCTTATTGGTGATCTAAGGATTATACCTATAGCAATTTTAATACCTACTTATAGCACATTCTACCATTGTGTAGTGTCGTAGTGATTGAATTCATCACTTTGATTGCCTGATATATTAATAATATAATTATATATTATACTACTAATATGATTTATTAATATATTTGGAATGTTTTGGCTTGCCATTCAGTTTGTCCCGACAATTTATAGGAGCCAAAGAAATGAACGTTTAACATTGTGTTATTTAATTATCAAAACACAGAATATGTATGGCGTGTTCTGCATATTTTAACAAAAAACCGTAGGTTAATAACCTAACCTAACGATCCAAAAAGGTGTTGAGCAAAAAAATAAAAACAGATCATAGGTACGTTCATGGCTAAATATATATTTGGCCACGGGTACGTTTATATAATATTAATATCAAATATTTTACATCTCAAAGAATAACCTAACCTAACCTAACCTTCCCTAAAAACTCTCATCCCGATTTTAAAATGTTTTTAGGGGAATTTACTATTAGGGGAATTCAGTATTTTATTTTTTAGGGGAGTTTACATTTGCCCTATAATATAGGCGTACAGTTGCCTTTCGTCAGTCGGGCCAGGTTAGGCGTCAAACGGTCAACGTCAACGCTGACGCGTGTGGTTTTTATCCGCACCCGATGTTGCGGCTGGTCGACGAGACGGACCTTTGAGGTGTGTGTTCGTAATATCGTGGATCGTGAAAAACGTGGTTTCATCTGCACGTGGCCGTCTTGGAGCGACATCTCGCGCGGTCCCGTCGGACGCGGACTCGGTTTTTAAGTTCGGACAATGCGTGTAATATGTATGAAAACTTTTAGGGGTGCGCGGTCCGATCGAGCGATGTGAGCATTGTGAATTGTGACGTGAGCGTAAGCCAACGGTGTCGTTACGTAAAGGGCTAGTGGTGGGGACGAGACCGTCGGTGACAAATAACAAGGAACATAAACATATTATTTAAAAACACTTTGATTATAGGTAAATGGTATTTGTGATGGTGAATGTACATTTATTTTGTGTTTTGTACAGTAGTTGTATTATTTTCGTTGAAACATATAAACATAACGCATAAGCATCTTGCACTTATTTATTAACGATGAATTACAGAATGAATATTTAAATACCTACTGCACTAAAACATAATATAGCCTATAGGTATCTTTTAATTGTTGTGTTTGTTAATAGGTACCTAAGTTTTTAAATAAAATATTATATGGATATATTTATATAGGTACAGTAAGTGCTTGTTTAACGTCGCCTCGTTAAGCGTTGTTTCGTTATTTCGTCGTAGGGGATCAAGTCCTCGTGTTTTGTTTAACACTGCAACGGTTTCAGTGTAACGTCTTTTGTAAATTGTAATAGGTACATAATTTGTTCATAAAATTTCTGTTATATTTATTTGAAAATAACAATTACAAATAATATTTAATTTCGTCGGCCTTTTCAAATAATATTGCCTTTCGTTTTTATCGGCATATTCACCATAGGTACGCAGGTACTGTTTAGTGTTTTTATTTATTTTAGGTAATATTATGTGTAGGTAGATAGGTACTCTGAAATCGTTTTTCATTTATTGATAGTCGGTTGTTCGATTACACTTTGGCACCGACTAGACAGTTTTCGTGTACGTACATTATACTACCATTAAGGTACGTATTCCTTGCAGCGTCAGATGCATTGTTACTATTATATGACTGTTTTTCAGATTTTTCTACTTGCGTTTAACGCGGCACATTTGTAAATATCGAAGTGCATCCGGACGTTCTACTACAAATAGACACTACCTACTACACTAGTGTAGTGCGACGTCTGGACGCTACAGAGAAAACATACCTACCTACCTTTATATTGTATTATTTTAATGTCACATTCTTGATAATTTATAATTAATATGGTGACAAGACACCAAGGCTCGCTTTCTACGGTCGAAAATGTTAAAAATAATCGGAAAACTAACTTTTTCTACACAATTTAAATTATAAAACGATTTAAATCCGGTAAAGGACATCGCTAATCATTATTGCCTTACATCAACTACTGTGCGAACTATTAAAGTTTTGCTGAAAAAATTAATTATTAAATTAATATGTGCATAATTGTTATTTATTAGCAGGAACCCATTATAATAGAGTGTTTCAATTAACGTTTTTTCAGTTAATACCTATCGTGTTTTATAGCTTTATACCTACCTTAACCTTACCTTACCTCGACGTTAATTTTGTGGACTTACTGTACTTACCTATTGACTATTAACCTATGTTACATAAAAAAGGTCATCTTGTCCCGGTCTGGGCAAATCCAAAATCTATCAACCATGTAATATACAGTGAAACTTCTATTTAACAGTCTCAAGAGGAACAAAAAAAATGTGTATTATAGAGGAATTCATTAAATATAATTAACACATAATTAACAATGAAGTCATAGTTCTCAAAAGTATTTCGTTAAATGGAAGTTTCACAGCAAAATATTTAAAGCATAATAATGGTTGACAATTTAATGACAAAATACCTATATAAAAGGGAAAATGTAAATAAATTTACTTATGTCCTAGAACAATTTTTTTAAACGCATAAATATTGAAAGAACATTTCAAAGAGAAAACTGATGTGGGTAGATGATTTATAAAGTTGTAAATAAATCTAAATCTAATTTTCCTTATTTAAAATACTATTGCTATCATATTACTAAAAGTAATATTTAATCCAGTATATTATATGCAATAATTTGTTGTTAATTTCAGATACTACCATTAATCAAAGAAGTCGAGTAAGGCGTGGTATTGTCGACGACTGCTGTAAAAGTGCTTGTACCCTAATTTACATGCAATCATATTGTCACGAAGAACTAGTAAGGTAATCCATCTTAATTTTAGTGTATTTGTTTTGTAGAGTAAGAAATAATAATTTTTAAGGACACAAATAATTTTGAGAGATTCTCATTGTTTGATCAGTAAAATATAATACAATTTAATATCAAAGCTTTTTAATTTTAAAATAGTAATAACTGGAGTCATTTTAGAAAATGTTTAAACATTCATCAGCATTAGAGCATTTTTAGTTGTTTAAATATAAATAATTATTGGCCCAGTGAATTTAAAGTTGTTGGGTTCATTATTTTTATATATTTTATTTTAGTTCATATAATCATTATTTATTTTTTCAAAAACATGTGACACACTAAATAAGTTCAAGTAGAGGGTAATTAGTTTACAATTTACAATATTTAACTTAATATAAACATTCGTGTTAATACAATTCACATTTTATTTGTTTTACAATTATTTTTAATAGATTTAGAGTTGTATCATAGTGCCATAAGGTTACACAATACCCTATAATATTATTATAATAATATATATATATAATATTATAGGGTAATAATATTTTAATATTTAGTGAATTTCTTGAATATAGTTATTTTTATCATTTATAGAATTAGCACAGATCAACCGATTATCAGGTATCATAGAAGTCAAAACACAGCAACAATAAAAATTCCAAAAGAAACAACTTCAACAACAGTAGAAGGTATTAATAACTAAAACAACTACAAAGACTCCGAGGTACTCTAAGGATCCCCTGTTGACAATAGTATTGTACCAATATATCATTAATGGTGTGGTTTACATTATTTAAACAAATTATTTTAATAAAAAATACATATTTTTTTGATACATTTTACTTCTATATTTTTTTAAAATAAATATATTTTGAATATTTTAAGTTTTTTTTTTGTTATAATAGTATTAAGTTTTTTACTTATAGATAATATACAAAGGTAATTTTCTAAAATATATTTTAATTTCAAATAGTAAAAATTAATTTCAGAAAGGAATTTGATAAATGATAATATACTATTTGTTACTATTTTTTAGAGTTTTTTGTACTTTTTAGCAAATTGACAATGAAAAAGTAGGTCAGCATTGCGATGGAAGAAGTTTGTCGATAAAAAAATGTTGGATGTCCAAAAAAACTTGAAAATTTAATACAAGGTACCTACCTTATGAGTTGTTCTTATTGTAGTTAAAAAAAAATCGTTAATCACAACTTCTTTTTATAAGCATTTATAGTTCAAATTTTTACGAAATATGTCAAAATTACAAAAATGTGCAAGTAATTATATAGGTGAAAAATCATAAAATGTTTTGTTTATATCTTAAGTTAAAAAATTCAGCACTGATTTTTTTAATAAGTTTTCTTTCAAGTAGAGAAAACTCGAAGCATCATTAGGTATAGGAAAATTTTAAGTGCGTTTGAATTTTAAATGTTAATGAAATAGCGTAACGATTATGATTCATCTTCAAACGATTTTAAATATTTGTTATTATTCAAAAAGTATAAGTCGTAAAATTTTACCAGTTATTTAGATTGGCATTGTCTTAACATAATTTAATTTTCAAAATGTTTCGCTAATTTTAATGCTATTTTTAGGCATATGAAATATTCCTATTTGTTTAGTTTTTTTTTTTATAAATATCAATAAAATTTTTTTGGCAGAGTGGAAATACTTGAAATTTTAATAGTAAGTTCCTCATAAGTGAGTCTTATGGCGATTCAAAAATTATAAATGCATATAGGCACAATTTCTTTTTATTAGCGTTTGATGTTCAAATATTGACATAAAATTCGTCAAAATCATAAATATTTGCAAATTATTTTGTAGGTATAATTCATAAAAATGTTTGTATAAGTAGCTAAGAATTGGACATTTAATACAAGATTTTCCATAAGTTTAGCTTACAATAATTATAAAAGAATTTAAATGTTGGTGTATTCAGGCCTTTAAAACAAACCTTCTTTTTCACCAACCACTGGAAATTATATCCTAAGCTGACAAACTATCTCAGCCAAACATTGTGAAAACTGCTATTTATTATTGATTAATAATGTAGATATCAATGTGCAAAACTTGGATCCCGATGATAATCTTATTAAATCGAGAAGTAAGGGATTTTTATTAATACCTTCAAATAGTTTAAAAGAAATTATACTTAAGTTAGAAGTACCTAATAATAACTAAAGTTATTGAAGAAAAATGTATGAAACAACACATATTAACAGAAGGTATGTTTGTAATATTGTATTTAAATTTGAAAACTTCATATAGGTAGGTAAATTTTTAACTATTTATATTTCTAACATATTTTGTAGTTATTTAAGAAATAAATAAACAAACATTTTTGACAAAAGTAGATTGTTCAATACACAGTTAAATATTAACTAAATATATATAATTACATATTATGTCAAAACAAGGATGATATTTGCTTGCAAAAGAAAAAGCGAGCAAGTTGCTGAAAAAAAAGAGAACTCAAAAAAACTTAAATTTTTTTTTAGAATTGTGTATGTGTACTAGAAAATAATAATACCTACTCAACTCTACCAGATTTACTATTAAAATTAGGGCTAGAATTATATTTATGAAATTTTCAAGTACAAAATTCGATAAGCATCGAAATGGAATAATTACCTACTGACTTGTATCAAATGCTCTATGTGACATATATGATATCATCACACATATATAATACAATATATCTATATATATAATATAATTGTAATTTATATCTGTGGATATCATAATATAGACTATAGAGTTTTAATTGCTTGTATCTACCTATGACAAATTTAATTTAATATGAGTCCGGTACTCCGGTAGATCCCTTGCTTGTACTTCGAACGTGAAATTTCTTAAACGCTATATGTGTATAAATTATAATATAGGTAGCCAACTTCAAAAAAATAACATTTTAATTTATAGAATTATATTTTTAATAACGGTTTTAAGGCATTTTGTATTTACAGGTCTACAACTTTTTATGCGCCCTTTCCTTAACCATTTCTCCAACACATCAACACCAAGACATACTTTGAAAAATAATTTGATCTTACTACAATGAAAAACCTATATTTTTCTTTTCCTAATTACCTAAATGGAAAAAAATATTAAATTTACTTGAAATTCCGTACTCGCATTCCAATCGAATCAGTTTGTAAATATTGAACCACTGATTATAAATACTAGTACGATAATACTATATAATATAGTAATATAATATAATATAGTATATAATATATTATATTATTAAAAAGTAGGTATTAAAATTTAAAAGTAATAACTAATATTTTAAATTTGTATGTTTTATTTAATTATTTAAAGATAAATAATATTAATTTCTTATTAAATATACACGGAAAATGCAACTACTTTTATATTATATATTATTATTTATAAATATTATAAATTTAAAAAACCTTTTTTGTTTTATGTAAAAGGGCCCATTGTAAATTACTGTGCTGGGGCCCAATCATAAGCCAGACCGACACTGTCGATATCTTATATAATTTATTTTATAATTATAGCATTGTAATTAATGAAGTATAACAAACACACGGTGAAGAATGATGACAAATATTAAATACAGTTGTAATCGAAAATTATTTTGAAAGTAATTGATATGGCATTAAAAAAATTTAAAAATGTACAATATTTTATTTTATTATTCTACCAATTATTCGGCGCCCCTAAAAATAAGCGCCCCGGGCAATTGCTCACCCGAGCCACTCCCTAAATACGGTCCTGTGTATTTAACAGTATGAAAAAAATCGGCCTTCATAGGACAGGAAACGCGCTCTGGTGTCTATAGTAGCTGTGGCAAGAATTCAATCAATGGTGTGTACGCGTAGGGCGGGTCTAAAGCGACGACACCTTATCAATATACCTTGACTGTAACGTATAGCAACGGCGGCGAATGATACCGTACCGATCGTTCCAGCGTTTCGTAAATATCAGCGCACACCGTACGGCACACGGAAAATACTAATAGTTTTTTTACGTGTGTGAAGTTAGGGGACCAAAGCTAGGGGACTATTTTTTCGGACAACTAGTGATAAGAAACCTTGTATGTTGGGTTGCTTCTCATTGATTTTTCAGGGGA
>VUJU01003687.1:0-14415 GCA_009835225.1 Aphis craccivora | reverse complement strand
GTATAATTAATAAACCCTAATTGACAGATATTCACACAAATTGCGCACAACTCTAGTGCTATATTCTAGTATATTAGCTAATACTACAAATTATTTTATACCGATTTGCGTATTTACTTACTGGAATTAATAACCACTAAATAGGTATAATATAAAATAAATTATTTGAATTTTCTGTTGAAAAGTATTTGTTTCTTTTTATTTTAAAACTGACCAACATGGTTAACATAATATTACATAACTTATTTAAAACCAAAAGCATGTCACCCAACAACTCATGAGGGCATGTGGCATTGAATAATTATAAAATATATTATGTATAAAAAAAAATTTTGAAATTTCAATAGTAATATATATTTTTTATACATCGTACCAACTATTCTGTTGAATTTCTCAAATGATTTCAGATTTCAAACAATTTTCCTGTTTAACCTTAAATATTATAAACGTAACAAATTAACATTTTCTATAAAATGTATCTGATAAATAAATTTGTGTTTTTTATTAAGCTATTGTTAATATCAATTGGTTTACATTTTACAGACTATGATAGCTCAACGATCACAAAATAATAATAATTAAATAAAAGTTAAAATAACCTTTATAAATATCTATAACTAACGCCGTATTATATTTATATACGTATATATTAAATTCTCACGATAATATATAAAGATTGCTTAGTCTTAGGTAGTAGTCTATATCTGACAAGAAATAGATTTCATTCAAGAATTATATATCATAAGCTATAATTTATTGATAAATTATAAATATAGTAAAAGTATGTACCTATACAATGATAGTTATCCATTGAAAATCGTTGTTTTCATTGATAGTTAAAATTATTGTCGACAACAATAATCGCAATGAAATTGTCCCATTGTACTCTTCCGGTATAAATTTGCATTCGAACGTCATTAATCACTTCCGAAACTCAATCCATATTGTTATAATGGAAGTCCGATCCCCTTCGTCAGATTCCCAATCCAAAACAAACAGACGACTCAATCAGAATACAGTAAATGACGTCATCTGTACAAAAGAGTATAATATTATTGAGCATTATATTATCTGATGTTTTATTTTTATTTATTTTTTAAGCGATAAAACACATAGGGTGGACTTCGTAATTCCAAAATACATTATGATTTTACACCCCAAGTGCCAACTCAACTGCTGCGTATACAGCATATTAAATATTGTACATTGTAGCAACTGGTTAAGAGAATAAGATGATTCAGAATAACCTGCAGGAAACCTCGGTTGATATGCATTAGATAGTCGCACTAGTCAGCTCATACCGCGATGAACTCCAACCGTCGTTCTCATTTTATAATCTGTGACAATTTTGAATATAAAACGTGTTTGAAATAAAATTATTTTTTTTTTATCGAAATATTATCGAAGTTATCGTATAGTTTTCGGGGTTATTACTCAACCGCATTAAACCATTAACAAAATTCAAACTTTTATTCACGTTCATAATCAAATTGTATACCCATTTGGTATTCATGTCGCTTTTCTTGGAAAATTTGACGCTTAAAATGAAAACTTAATATTTTATTCCAAACTTATATTTCAAAAGATTAAAGTTATTAAAATAGATATTTACTCAAAATAAAGTATTATGATTATATGAGTTAAATCAAACATGTGGCCCATTTAAGTACATAATACTGAATAATTTCATAATAATATATGTATATTAAGCATAAATATATAATATTTAAATTCCATGTGAACTTGTTAAGTGGAGTCAACTGTTAACTTCTTTATTAAAAAATTTTAAAAAATACATTAAAATTATATTAATTTGACTTAATAAAAGTACAGAATTTAATTAAAAACAAGTTTTTTTCATATTCTAATAATCGATAAAGCACAATATTTAATTTTTATTTTCATTTCACTCGAATTCTCTATATAAATGTTATTTTATATCATTTTCTCGTGGTCAGATACTAGTTATTTCAGAATATTCTATATATTATTGATTGGTAGTGAATACACAAATTATTTAGGGGTAATGTTCGAGAGCCTTTCAGGGTTTAACCTCCCGTGATGTTGTAAATTAGACTACGGGTAATTGTCCCATGGCGACGTGATTGTTCCCAAAAAGCCTTAGTTCATATTCTCAATAATTTTCAGAGTAAATGTAATCACCAAAATCGGTCAAATCTGTTGCATTAAATCACAAAATAATTTCTATTTATTTACATAACAATCATCTGATTTATTATAAATTATTTCCCTTAATTTAAAAAATAAAATGTTTTACTCAACTCCGACCAGTAAAACAATCTTGAATCAATTTTGAATAATGTTTCATTATATTATAATAGTAGATTCTACTGTCATAAATTAGCAAAATTCTTCAATATTATAATTTAGAACTACTGTCGAAATATCTTTATTTTATTTTTTATTTTTCTTGAATTTGAACATTTAAATAAGTGCAATGTTTATTTTTAATCACCATCTATTTCACACCTACTTAACTACTTAAACGTTATACTTAATAGTTATCATTAGGTATTAAAAGTAGTAATTTATTTTAAAATACATTTAAGTTAAATTTAGTTGTAAGTATGATAAAACAGCTGATATAAAAAATGCCATTAAAAAGATTAAATATATTTTAATCAGAACTAATTTATGCAACATTTGAAAAAAACGAAAATTAGACCAAAAACAAAAATTATAATATTAATCAAACAATTTTAATAAATAACAATATTATTTATCTTCGTCATGAATCATTTTCGTACATCTATTATCTAAGTACATTCTTGTTTTTGACCAATATTATACAATTTATTTGTTAGATAACTAAACATTTTTGGAAAGTATACTCAAGCATATTTATACATATAAATAATTTTAGTTTTTAATCAATTTTTTTTTTATTTATTATTATTGATTGGAAAATAATATATACATAATATAGCTAGGCTTGTCACTTGTGTTGGAGATAGAAAGTTAGAGAATTTTATGTGATATAGATTGTAAATTATAAAACTAATAAGTAATAACAAATACAATTAAACAATAAAATTGTGTAAGTACATGATAAAAGTTTACAGTTTTAAAATGGTGATCCATTTATAAAAAAAATTAACAATATAGTATAAAAACAAATATACTTCTTATATATTAAATAAAATAAAAATAAAAATATATATTACCATAGTATAACGTAAAGTAACAATTAAAATAGGTTTATGATAAGTTGCGTAATAACTATTCATTTTTTATTTTTTTATTTTTTTTATTTTGTTTTTACAGTATAATAAATTCTGCTTCAAAATCCAATGAATTCAATATATAGGTCCTAGATAATCTATGAAATTTTAACCGCCACTAGTTTTAACAACCAAGGCCCTTAGTGTTGTCTTTTATTTTTTTTTGTAATATTTTTGTAAACTGATCTTATTGGCAATACTTTAAAATCTTTATAGTTTTGGTTCATAGAATCTTCCAAACTTTTTTTATTTAGACAAATTCTTATAATTTCATTTTGTTTAAATTGTAAAGATTTTAGAGAATTATCAGATAATCCGATAATTCTTCAATATTGAAAAGTAATTTTTCGAAAATTATTGAGTATTCCCGAAAACCATACATACTTCATACCTTTTAAGATAATTTCTGCAGGAAGTATTTTAAAAGTAAAATACAAACCACGTTTTGATTATACCATAAAAATTAGGTAGGTATACCTAATAATAATTTTGAACGCTCATTTTTACACTAATAAATCGTATGATAAATGAATTATGGTTTAATTTTTAATTTACTTTTTTGAACTTAAAATAAATTTCTATTAAAAATAATCAAGGACTTGTGTAGAGGGAGTTATTACTTTCCAATGACCTGTATAAGGATTTTTTTTTAGAGTTTAGAGACAATAACATTACTTCAAGAGGTGCCGATTCTAAAAATGTAGTCAAATATAATATACTTAAAAAAAAAATACTTATTATTTCTAAAATTCCTAAATGAGACAAGTATTTAAAAAAAAAAACTTAAAGACAACAAATATTTATCAATATTGAGCGTTTTCAAACTTTTCTTGTGATCAAATGATTGCCATTATGGAGCAGTGTGATGCATTGGTTCAGGAACATACCTATACATTGGTTCGAAGTTCGAACTTGGGCACAATACAAAAAATACTACTTCGTAGTTCGTATTCCCCCACCGTCGATTCGATTGTTTACCCTTCCTCCGCCGGACTTACTCCACTGGGAGTGAAGTGAACACACACGTAAAAACTTCTCCTTTAAGAAAAAGGGGTAGTAGTACGCTAAGTTCACTCTACCCTTTCTAAGTGATAAAGGACATTGACAAAAACTAATAAAGTTGTTTCAATTAAAAAATAATGATATAAAAATTAAAATATTGGCCAGTGACTCATTTTTTAATGGATGGAAGGAGAGGAATAAAAGCAAAATCAAAGCTTTACCTAAGGCGGGTGTCAAAACTTTAAATAAGTTTCTAAAAATAGCAATAGACACTTCATTAATTCCAGAATGATTGTCTATAAAATATTATTTAATAAGAAGTTTTAAGTTAAAAAACTAATATTTTAAATAAGTTTGAAAAATACCAAAGTACTATATTTATTAAAGAGTTTTTAAATGTTGTATTATAAATTTACTACATTATTATTACCTTTATAACTTAAAGAATTTCAAATGTATCTATATTTTAATTATAGTTGTGAACATAAAATTACAATGAATATATATTTAGATATGAAAAAAATATAAGTTGTTCGTTGTGAAGTTAATTTTGTTTTTATATATTTTTTAATATAATGCAGTTGTATTTCAGTAAATATTTGATTAAATTTTTTATAAAAGTTAAACAATCAAAACAAATAGATACTTAACTTGATTTTATGTTGCGCACATTTAATACATAATAATATGTAAAATAAATGTGCATAGATAAACAAGGCTGTATCTGAGGGAATTTTGAAGTTTCATCAAGCTCTAAAATTTCTTGAATATTACATTTTACTTTTCTTAATTATTTTAAAAGTAATGATTTACTTTAAAGTAGGAATTTCTTTGATGTATATCAGTATATAATTATATTACATAATGATAATTTTATTTTATTTTATATTTTTATATTTTACCATAACAAAATAGCAGTGGTTAGTATGTGTTTACTGAATTGACATGAAAGTATCCAATTAATAGTCACCGTATGCGAGTCAGCCTTGTAACATTTATCACGAATTTACTTTATACACTCAAATAAATTATTGTTTATTATCGACATGAGTAATTAACATATAATGTTTATCTGGTTAAGGATATGACGGCGCTGCTGCTATGATGATAATGAATGGACATTTTAAAGGCGTACAACAATTATTATAAAAAGTCACTCACCTTACATGCATTCTAACACACATATAGAATTGAGTTTAAATTTAACACTAGATACTAGCTTATTTGTGTAGTTTTTAACATAATATAAAAAAATTGTGCGAGTACAACCAAATTTATTAGACATTTTTATTGGAAGTTCAACTAAGTTAACAACGATTATATAATAATAATGAACCTTTTAACAAAGAAGGGTACCATAAAATGTCGATAGCCCGAGGTGATCATTATCTAAGACCCACTCTGTTCATTCAGAATTCAGATATATTTACATTAAGTCGTTAGAGATACCTACCTATAGTGTGTATGGTTATAGTTAATGGTTATACTATACTGCAAATTAATTATTATAATATAGTTGCCAGGTTGATCGTAATACAATAATATTTTAATACGCGTACAGCACGTACGTTATTAAATAATATTATACTCATATTTTTTGTAGTGTCTTCTCAATAATAAATTCAATTTAACTAGTTCAATTACAGCTTTTATACAAAACTATAAATGAATAACTTTTCAATAGTCCAATTTAATATTTATTTCATTTCTACGAATCTTCTAGCTACCATCGCATGATAACACACAATGCAAAAGTCAGGATCAGCATAAGTTTTTTATTTGGATTCGATTCGAATTTTTCATCATGACATTTCCTCTTTGTCAACTTCCGGAAAATGTTTTCTTCTTTCGCATCTCTGTTTAAGGAAAAAACAAACCAATATATTTTTTTCCTAGTCGATAGTGTGGCCATTTGAATGGATTACACCCGTCTCGGTGACGCCAGTATAGTTGCAGTTTCATTTTTTTTCTTTTTTTCTTAGCCCACAACACATTTTCTATTCGCCTTTTATTGTGCATTTTTGTTTACATGTTTTTTATTTAATATATTTTTTTTCACTTATTGGCGGTACTGTACAAATAAAAGTTTAAAATCATTCGCTATAAAAGAAAAAACATCAAATAAAATAATATAGAAATGGATTGAAAATAAAATAATAATTTTTATCAAAAATAAATATTCATAAGTAACTATGAGACATACTTAGATTTAACACATTAATAATATATTAATAATATTAATAAAATTTTAAAAATTACCAATAATTCTTTAAATTAGGTGTCTATTTAATCGTTGTAAAAAATAATGAACGAATTTTAAACGAGGAAGACCTGATAAATGTAACTCAATAAATATCAATACATACATAAAATGTTATGCAGCGTTCATTATTAATAATATTGTATTGATATTTGATATAGTATTGTAAATTGTAATTAATAAGTATATGTATATACTATATATAAATTATAGCCAGTATTCCGTAATAATAATCTAAGCATGTAAATAATAACTATATTATTGTTTATAAAATGTGTAATTGTATCACCGTTCGGTGAAGTATATAATTATATACTTATATGTAAATCATTAAAATTACTTAAATTAATATAACTGCTTTGTTCTGTCACTTATCTCGAATCAACAATCCTCTTATAGAATCACAAGCATCTGACCACATAATTTGTCGTTGGCCATAAAGCCAAACTTTCGTGGTCCAAACTTTCCGTTGATTATTATAAAAGTACATGATACGGTGTCATCCGTGTCACGAAAGAAAGCCAATCATAGAAAATTATTAAAGTGCTTGTGGAAGTATACATTAGGTTTACATTCGTAGTCATAATCATGTATGCAATCGGTTGATGAAAACCGATTGCGAGAACTGATTAAAGAATACAAAAACTACCTACACTAAACATCTAAACAGTTAAGTACTTATATATT
Source organism: Aphis craccivora (assembly GCA_009835225.1). NCBI lineage: Eukaryota > Metazoa > Arthropoda > Insecta > Hemiptera > Aphididae > Aphis > Aphis craccivora. Next base: position 7,224 of record VUJU01003687.1, on the reverse strand, counting down.
AACAGATTATTTTTTATTAATTATTATAATTTTTTCGCATAAAATAATTATTCTATTAATTTTGTTTTACTTAAATCCATTTTGAGTAGTGTTTTAGTTTTCACCAAAATGCTCTAAATTGTCTATAAAAATAAAATAACATTCTTCTAAAATTTATAATTTAGAAACATTAGTTAAATCATTCAACATATTAAGACGATGCTACTCAATAGTAAATTGATAAAATTAGTAACATAAACAATTCATACTCTTTTATTCACGATTTTTGTCAATTTACTATTAACACGATGGATATATGAAATATCCATAGATAAGAAAGTATCTAGGTTTTACTAGTGTAAAAAAATATATTTCGTAGTAAACAAAATTTAAGATAAGGAGATAGGTACTGTATAAATCAATTTTATACCCCTAGATACTATGGTTTTCAGTAAAATATGACTATATAGTTTATATTGTTTATAATAGTTATTTTTAAAAGTTCCAAAAGTATTCTTTGATATTTTATTAATTATATAATAATCATTATACAGAAATAAAATGTAATAATATTGTACCTATATTTCAATTAATCTAAAATAACTAATATCTACTTTGAAGAACAAACAAATAAAAAAGCAAAAACATATATCAATGTAAAATTATTGCAGAACCACTTTCCATTAAGTCAATACGTATTTTCCCTCAGGAAGAGTCAGGGCCTAAAATTAATATATATATCAGTGAATGTTTATTTTGCTTTATGATTAATCAGCTATATATGTTTATTTTGTACATTTAAATATTACATATTATACATCTATATATTATATATATATATATATAATATATGTATATATTATTATATTACTATCGGATATTCAATACATACTGAATGATAAAACTATTTTTATTATTTTTACATCTGATATTATTAGTTATCTTTAGTTTATCAATAATTTTGGCAATGCGATTTATTCATATATTTCATAGTCATCAAACGATTCAAACATATTATTCAATAATAAAATATAATAGGTTTGTATATCATAAAACAATTTAATAATATAATATTTAAATTTAAACATGTGAACTCGAAGATCAAAAGAAAATATTCAAGCTCATTCATGCAATGATGAAGTTTAAAATCAACAGTGTAGGTATATTATATGTCATAAAAAATTCTGTTAAAATTAAAATGAACATTATTCTTACCGAAATTTAAATATACGTTTATTGTAAATGAGGAATACTAGCGAATGGTGATCAAAAATATGCCACTGATTCATCTGGTTGTCAATTGAAAGATACACACCAATTATTAACCATGTTGTGTGTAATTTAAAACGATTTTTATTTTTTATTAAAGATTTTTTCGTTACAGATATTACAGAAACGAGTTATAATTCATCAAAGCAAAGCTTCCAAGTATTCCATTTCAAGGCTTAAAAAACAAAAAAGCTTTTTTATATTTTTAAAACTATCATCAATTGCCACCTGCTGGTATTCGTTAATTAAATTGAATTTTTATAATCTCAACATCAATAACTAAAATACGTCCCACATCAAAAAGATTAAATTAAATTACATAAATTATTAGTTTGTACGTCCTGGTGCATAATATTATTATAATAATAATATAAATAAAGGTATAATAATAATTTACAACTAATAATATATTTGTTATAGACTGTAAATTATAGACAACTATTCATTTTTTATTTTTTTAATAAGTTCATTCCATTTTATTCTCAACAACTCAACATATTATTAATAACAAAATAAATACATTTTATAATGTATTAATTTTAAATTTATAAATTATAATATTAGTCATTACTAATTATTTATTCAATATAACATTTAAAACGTATAAAATTATATTTTTAGTTCTTATGAATTGATTTAAGATTTTATTGATTTTTATTGATTTATTATTATTTATAAACAACGATTAAAGTATAGACCATAAATAAAACCTTAAATTAAAAATAATATATATATTATAAAATGAAATAATATCAGAATTTTTTATTATAATATATCAATAAAAACAGCATACTTGGATATTGAGAACGTATAAAATTAATGCAATTCTGTAACTACCGACTACCGCCGTTACACTAATTTATCTAAAAAATAAAATAATTTATGGTTCTATAGTTGTTGAAATCGTTGTTATGGTGTTGGGCGTTGGCTAATTGAATTCATATTTAATAACGGATGCAAGAAAAAATAGCAGTAGGGGAGATTCCCCTATTTATATATTTTTTCTTATAATAATTATAATTGAAACCAAGAAACATTTATTCATTGGTTCGTATCGAAGTATAATAACAATAACAAAAAATATTTTAAATATACAATTCGTTTTATTAAATTCATTAAATATTCATGCATCCACAATTATTTTATTAACACACTATCAATAATAAATCATAATTTATGTTTTTTTATTGTGTATTTATAAAATAACAAAATTATACACAGTAGTCTCGATCCCGAGAATAGTATTATTTTTTATGACCTTAGTAAAATTAAAAAAGATTTTTAGAGAATTTTAAGAATTGTTTTAGTGATATTTATTATTCTGATAACACTTTTTAAGTAGTAAAACAATTCCTAAACGTCATGTAGATGGTACCATATTCTATATCAACTGGAATCCAATCATTCTAAGATTTGGACTGTAGTTTTCCTAACCTAGAGTGACCATACGTCCTGTTTTAAATAGGATTGTTCCGTTTTTCGTAGTATTTATAATACATATATTATATAAATTTTGTATATTGTTTCATATTTTGACAATCAATATACCTATATTTTACTTATTGCAAAAAATTGTCCTATTTTTTTTTTTTATATATGGTCACCCTATCCTAACCACTAAAAACATGTTGAATAAATATAAAAATTAGGAATTTAAGTTAATTCTAATCATATATTTTCAGAATAGTTTTTCAATGTACCAAATAGATTATAAATAATAAACTTTTTTTTTTAGATTTTAATTTGATTAAGTCGTAATAAATACATATACTCATAACAGATCAAATTTATCATAAATAATGTTTGTATTGTTCATAATGAGTCTCAATAACAACAGTGAGCGACGTACTTGGTCCTGAATTTTGGGGGTAGACACAAGCAGTATTATACACGATACAGTACAAGTATAAAGAACGAATAACAGTGATGATTAAAGACCGGATTTATATGTTTTTAAATATTATTATTGAGTTTATGTAGTCTTATAAGTTATAAGAGTAATACATATTAATTGTAAACGATTCGTTTAATTCTGAGTTAGCAGGAAAAAGTATTTTTTGCATATTTGAGAATATTTCATGGGATAGAGAATATTTAACTTATTTAGCATATTATATTGGAATATTTTGTAAATTATGAAAAAATATTAATTTATTATTAATTGTTATTTTTTCATACTGTGGCTTAATGTTTAATACAACTTTTAATAAATATACCAAAGGAATATTGTTTTCATGTTTTAATATTATATTGTTATATTTATATTATAAAAATACTCTGACATACCTATATGAAATAGTATTCCATTATAATACCTCACAAATTAATTAAAGGAATATTGAAAAAAAAAATAAAAAAAATAATGCATATTATACAGATATTTTTTGATTATTTTTACATATTTTTTAATTTACTATAAGAGAATATAATGAGAATACTTGAAGGATTTTTTTAGATAATATTAGCATCATACGTTATAAAGTATAAATATTGAAAAAAGGTCATGGGGATCTATCCCTCTCAATGGCCCTCGCATATTCCCAACGTGTGACCACCACTGAATAACAATCATAGAACTAAAATTAAATTATATAACTTATGCAGGTACTTTATATAAGAATTGTAATAAAGAAAACATTTTAACAGTTATAATCATACCGGAGTTATTAATACGATTAGATTATTCTACATTAATATTATAAATATTAGGAATTTTCAATTTAGTGGAAAAACTCCCTAAATAATCCCCCCCCCCCCAAAAAAAAAGAAACTGTAACTCTTAATATAGTAAATGATTATTAAGTAAATGAAGCTATATACATATAATATACAAGTTTAACTGCAAATTATATTTTGAACTGTTTGTAGTACATACATATATTTTTTTTTCCTGAAGTCGGTGGTTTTTCGGTGTTTTTTTTATTGGTCCTTTTTCTTCCGAATACAAAATATTACCTGTTTAAATTAAAAGTTAAATACGCTAAAAAATAGAATGGTATAAGTATAACACTTATTAATATATCGTATGTCAGAATAATAATAATCAAATTCGTTCAGATACAAAAAGTCTTAACATTTCTAGATATCTGTAATAAAATATAAATAATGTGTTTTTTGAATGAACGCGTTCATCAACGACGTGGCTTTTTAGGGTGGGCGTAAATAAAAATAAAACAGTTTCGTGACATAAGTTATTAAAAATACTAAAAATAAAATCAATAGACAGTATAAATCGATATTTTTTAATCCTAAACTATATTCTTGAACATTTCCTTAGGCAATTATACATTTTAATAAAAATAAATAATGTGAAATAGAGCAAAGATTTTCTTTCGTAGATATATGTTCACGTAAATCTTATAATAACATATATTGCTTTTTATGATATGCGATCTTGTCTAGTTGATTTTGTAATACCTATATGTATTATGATTCAAAGAAAAATAGAAAGAAACGTATACATATAAAGGGCGTTAAACTGCAGTTAAGATTTTGTTTCGACTTCAAAAACACAAAACTTGGGCAGTGTTAAAATGACCGATGAGCTTTTAAATAAATATAGGTACATTGACTTTCAAAACACGTGCGATAGTTTTGATTCAGAATCCGCAATGCGATCATTTTCCTCTCGTTCACCTAGCCAGAAGTTGACTTTGACTATATTATTACTATTATTATTATTATTTTTTTTTTTTGAATCATCACTCATAAAAGAATAGCTTATACTTATTATCTAGTAATATACAATACTTTCATAATAATTTACCAAATAACAAATACAAATTCTAAAGACAAATTTAGTGTATTAAACTAACTTCAACTCCATAGTATACAGGTTAAGTAACCTTACCACAAGGCACAAAGATAATAAGAGTAGATTATACCTACTTACATAGTATTTTATTCAAAATTTAAATTAGGTTCTTAATCGTTATTTACATTTAAACAAAATTAAAGATTCGATGTTTAATTTAAATTCAAATGATAATATGTATGTCTTCAGCATAAAGTTACTTACCCAAAACTACAGTCATATTAGATTAGATTACGCACCAAATTTGCTTTTTTTATAACAGTTTTATAATAGATATTATAAATATAAAAATATAAATATATTTATATTAATATATCTAGTGAATTAATTCAATCGACTCAATAACCTCTCATAATCTTATATAATATTATAGAAAACTACGTTGTTTTAATATTGAAAACTATAAGCATAGTAAGTTTCGTATTTTAAAATATATCAATTGTTTAGATGTACCAATAAAATATGTACATCAAGAGTTACAGTGAATGAATGAATTACAAAGGTAATTAATACATCAAATACACACAATCACAAGGTACACACTGCCAAGGTAATTTCTAATTTCTAGAGAAATTTTGAGAAGTTCTTTAAAACGTTACGCAAATTATGACTTATATACACTTTCAACTTCCCAGTAAATCGATACGTCAAGATTTACAAAATATTGGAGATATTTCGATAAATTTAAATCATATAAATATTAAATTGTTAATTGTTTAAACGTTCTTATGTATGACATAAGAAAAAAGCATCTTCCGAACTTACCGACAACGATCGAACTTGCTATCAAACGCGGTTAAATTAAAAGCAAAATAAAATTCAATACAAGAGTGAACAATTTTGTTTTATGAGATATGACTAATGACAAAAATATAATTTTATTTAGGTACGTGTAAAATAAATTTAGAAGCAATTTCAAAAACGGAACATGTTTTTGGAGATGAAACGTTAACTTATGCAGCAAAAAATGTTATGCAACTATATACTTCACATATTTACAAAAATAACTATTATATTCCTCTTGTTTTTTGTTTTTTACATAACAAACAAACTTTGAGTTCAATTGACTAACAAACCACTTCAAATAAATGTTTTCTATACTGATTTCGAAAAAGCCTCTCGTAATAAATTGTGTGCCTATTAAAAAAGTTTTCATATTGTGCATTAGTTTATTATTATATCCATCTAGGTAACCTAGGTCAAAGTTAGTATCGACGTATGCAACAAAATAAACCACTTTTAAATCAATCATTAGAAATTGGTAAATTTGTTTGTTTTAAGTTATTTACCACCAAATACAATTAAAATAAAAACGGCGAACAAAACACAGAATCCATACCAATCTTTAAAAAAAAAAAACGCATGTATAACCCAGCTTTTAACACAGAATATATTCTCATATACCTAGTCACATCATATCAGTAGTCATAAAGTATTACACAAGTTTTATAATTTTATATATTTGGTATTATCGAACACTTATTATTTTGAATCGGTTTCAGATAAACGAGAAAAAATAGATAGATTTAGAAAAAAACAAACTTAAACTATTCTGAATCGAGATTCGTAATGTAGTAAAGACTCTTGCATTCTTACATCGGCGGACAGATAATGAAATACGTCTTCGACGTTTATCTATCAACCAAGCCTTGTGAAGGAATCATCGTCTATCGATGAAGTAATTGAGGTAAGCACAATATTAAATGATCATTAACTATAATATTATACGTGTGATGTGTATTATATCAAAAAATGTATAATATAGCAGAATATTAGGAATTATGATAACTTTTAAGTTTTAATATATTTATAAATTCCTATGAGACTGTGTTTAAATTTTATTTTAATGAAAAATAATCATTAAGCAGACTTTGTTGTACTGCATATTTGGAAAGTTAAAATAATACTTTAAAACAAATTTTAATATATTTTTATTGCTGTTATAGAGAATTTCTTTACTAGATATTATTTAATATAATATGTTAGGCTGAATTCATTTTCCGAAATTATTACCTGCATTCATTAAATTACTGTTATTTAATGTATTAAATAAATAAATTTACTATAAATTGTGTATTAATAAATAGGTACTGACATGGGCGACCATTTTGGGGAAAGATAGGGCATATATAGGCAAGATACTTCAAATACTTGCCCCCCCC
>VUJU01003686.1:0-23974 GCA_009835225.1 Aphis craccivora | reverse complement strand
AATAATATTATGTATTAAATCTATTATAATAATATGAGATATTTCGACGGGACATTGTACATATTTTCTTCGGCAAGCAAATTTCCCTTATTGTTCCACCTGTGGATTTCGTGTTATTTAAATTTCCTCGCTGTTTGTTTTTATATATATTTTTTTTTTATTATATTATCTCCTCTCTGCCGATGTTAATTTTTTGGCACTAGATTTTCTCATAAATCCTACGACGTCCGCCCAAACACATGTTTCGATATACACGCATTTGTGTGCGTTTGTGTTGAGGAAACGACACCCTAAGCCTCTATAGTGCTTTGTATCGATTACGCGGGCGGGAAACGCGCTGTGTGTATACACACATTACGATATTACGCGCGATACACTTAAGATAATACGGTTTTTGTTTTGAATGTGCAATTTATCCTCATGAACCGCGCGCAGAAAAGCGAAGATTGTTCTCTTGGCTACGCCGACGGCCAAGGATGAAACGAAATTCGGCACGCGTGAACTTTTTTATTTCCATCTACGGTTCGTTCTGTCGACTTTACTGTAATAGTCGTCTGTGGGACGGAAACCGGAATTGAACCGATAACGATATAAACTAGTGTATTTAGGACCAACATTTGTTGACATAAACATGTGTTTTGACCGAGAGTCTTTGTTTATCTGAAATTCGTAAAAAGAATATTGTTTCGTTACATAATAATATAACGATGTTATCAGTTAGTGACGACGATATTATCCTTATAGTAAGTCACTATAAACAAAAATTAAATTTTTTAATTCTTCGCGGTTCAAATGACATGATCTTCATAATCTACTGTCATTCTTAACGATAGATAGGTTGCATTATTCTATTTTCATCGGTCATCTTTATGACGAAATCAGCGTAATCAGTTACACATCTTGATAATTTATCGGTATCTATAGTACCTATTTAAGAATAGATATAGAAAATAAGCGTTTAGGTATTCGCGTTATACTCTTATGAAAAAAAATTAAAATTACCACAACAATCACTTTAGTCACTTTATTATTATTTTATTTATATACCTATTTTATGTATCGTTATTGGCGTGCATTGATGACAACGAAAACGCTGACTTATAACTTTTTTATTATATTCATATTAATTCCCTTTTTAGCCGCCCGCCAAGTTCGGCACGTACGGTGGATTGTTATATAAAAATAAAAAAATTAATTATATTAATATTATATTCTATTATATATAATATTAAAATTATGCTTAAAATATTCAATTTGTTCTTTTATTTTCTTTAAACATTATGGCAACGAATGACGATTGTGGCCATCCCCAACAATTAAATAATTTTTTGATTATATTTTTTAAACTTAATTTAATTATTTAGATTATAATAATATTATAATCATATTTTCAGAATTATTTTTTATTATTTCATAAATTATGTCATATTATTAACATATTTAAAATATAATTTAAACAATTCATCTTTAATATCATAATGATAATATACTCAGAATATTATTTTATAAAATAACTTTTTGATATTATATTGATATTTATCTTAAAATATTATTTTTATTATGAAGATATGATATAAATAAAATATTATTATTACAAAAATGCTATCTGGGTAGTAAAATATTATAATTTAATTATTTTTTGGCTTTTAAAAGAAACGAAAAATATAGTTATGCATTAATGTTTATATATTTTACTATATTATGAAAATAAAATTTTATTGTGTATTTTAAAAATCGTAAACTGAAATTATATTTTCTAAATAAAATATAATTTAAATAAATAAATACCTACGTGTAACATGTATATTTTATACATCCTTTTATAATTATATAAATTATTATATGTTAAAAACAAAATCTATAAGTACACCAACATTCACTAATCGATGTTTTTAACTTTTTGTTTAAGTTTTTGTTGCACACATTTTAATTAAAAAAGGTACAATTCTTATTTTATCCATACTAATATGTTAAATTATACGTACTTATACGAATGGAAAATATATTCGTTTTAAATGTTTTTAAAATTATATGCTCGTATTATTGTTATATTATTTGTTCAGGGAAACTTTAAGTGTCCATGGTATTTTCTCGCTTGTAAATATATATAAAATGTAGAGTACCATACCCATTATGATAGTATATTATATAGCTGGTAAAAACTTCAAAAATGTTTTTTAACCACAATGAATATAATGTTTTCTTTAAAAAAAAAAAATTGAACTAACAAAACTTTATTATTTTTCTTATTGTAATAAATTTGTATACAATATTTTATATTATATACATTTATAGACAGTATAATATAGTTATAAATTATTAATATAGCTTTATAAATAATTATGGTAACTATTTAATATACTACAGGTTTATCTTTCCAGTGGGTTTTTTTTATTTAATAAGCCAAATGAGTAGCCAGATAATAATAAAACAATTATAATAATGGAATGAAAAATAGTTATGAATCCATTTAATCTTCTAGTATGGTTGTTAAATTTCAGAAATATAGTTGTTGATAATATTACAAGAGTACATTTTCTGAAATCGCAGGAATTTAATAATTTGAAATCAAACCAAACATGTGAATTGTTGATAAAAAACTTACAAATTTTTCTCGAATTTGATAATAAATCTAATTACATAATATATGATACATATAATATGTATATAATATTATATTTAAAAAAAACATTTTAATATCTTAGAATAGTATATAGTTTTAAAATTTATTTATCTCAGAAATGTCTTACAAGGAAATTGTTGAACTAACCTAACCTAATCTTCTGCAATAAAGAATAATATACAGCCTAGATTGCATATATCACTCTGTATTCGACTTTATGACTTTATAATGACATTCGACGTAATACGTATCGATCTTCCTATGTATTTTTGATTATTGTAATTTGTATTATTTATTTGTTCATTCGAACGAGTCCAATATCGTAATTTAAAAGAGTAAAACTATGTAGTTATGCATCCTGATTGAACATTATATTATTATAATATATTCGTAAATTTGACACGATATTATTATTATAATATATTAGTGTCGAACTGGGTCATATCATATTATTTATTTCGCCGAAGTCATTATAAAAAAAGCCGTGTGTTGCACGAAACGTTGCCTAAATATATTTTTTAAACACGAAAATGAAATTTTATCAATACTGACAGGGTATAATAAATTTTGCGTGCATGTGTAATGTAGATGGTATTATAATTACAAAGACAAAACTTATTCAAAAATAAAATGCACGTATGAGAAAATAAGCAATTTCAAACGAGTACGTAGCATCAATCGCGTACGCTCGCTCTGCAGTGTAATGCGAAACATAGTTTCCATTAAATTAACCATTGTTCGGAGTAACTTTTTTTTTTTCGTCCGTAAAAAGTTTAAATTCAGCGTAATACATATTGATATCGATTCGGCTATATAATTTACCGGGCCAATAATATTATATGTATATAATATGTACCGACCTTGTGTTTACGCGCACGTACGTTTTATTTCCTTTTTCCGCAGACACTGCACGCCAATAAAGAGCACATGACGGCTTCAAAATAATATATTATACGTGTAACATTAGTGTGAAATAATTAGAAGTTATTATTGTTTCGTCGTCGATAATATTGTTTATTATTAGTTTACGTCACATTTAACGTATTTATCGAATTTGAAAACATCAAACGTATGTGATGTAAACTAGATGTAGGTAAACGAACGACATACATCGTTTACGAATATTAGGGAGACAAATAATTTCAAGTTTCATTCGCTCACCTATTATTCTCGATATGAATTTATAATTGACCTCCCGTAATGATCTACTTACCGAATACAACGCATAATGCATATGGATTATGGGGGGGGGCGCAATGAACTATGTTTTAAAACGTCAACTTCTTTTTTGTCCATAACAAGCTTCGACGGTTTGTTCGCTGGAAATGTATTTAATTTAATATTATATTATGCTAAGTTTATTGAGTCTGAGTAATATATATAATAATATATTCGACTGACGTTGAATAAATAACGCTTCACGCTGTAAACATACTTATCATACATATTTTATAATGGTATAGTCGGCGAAAAATAAAATTATTTTAGATAGGTATATGATATAATAATAATCGCCATGTTAACAGTTTAATGAAAAAAAAAAATAAAAAATACGTAAACACGTAATTTCACATTTAACCCTGTCACGTCATGACAGGTTATAAATAGTTTAACCTCTTTTTTTCCGTTGCGTAATATTATATATTATGGAAAACAATTTTATAAAGGTACTATATGCAGAGTAGACGCGTGATGGATATAATATTATCAACTGTACTCTACGCGTTTGAACATGTGAACATGTTTTTTACTTCAATAATAGGTAACTACTTATTAATACACACTATATTATACATTTCGAATGAAAATCGATTTACGACTTAAATATTATATAGGTAGCTCACTAATTGTTGTACAACTCAAGTTCAAAACGGAAAACAATTAATTATTTTTTGCGAAAAAAAATAGTAAAAGTCTACTGCACTGTTTGGTTTTTCTGAAATGCGCCCGAGAAACAATGTTTTTCCAAGATTAGAATTGATATGGTATTTTGGTGTTAGTTTTAAATTAATAAATTAAAACACTTCACCCTGTGGGTATTATGCCGAGTAAAATAATTACAGCACCAAGTTGGAATTAAGTTGGAGCGCGTTAATCACTTTAATTATTAGATAATCAGGCACATACGTCTAAATCCTTGCCACTAGAGTGGGTTTGTTTATTTATCTTTTAATAAAAATTGTAATTTGAGTAATTTCAACGAACGTCGGAATTCTAATGGACACGATTTTTGAAATAATAATCGAACAATTATTCATTTATGATTATTATTATATAATATTATACGTACGGAGTTATTCTGTATGGTATTATAGCTGTATTGCACGAGACAGATAACAACCCATATATTGAAAAACGCAGTTTTCAGATGCAGAAAACTCACAAATTGATATTGTTATACGAATATGTCTATTCTTAACTACTCCCGATAAATTATATATATATGATGATAAAAATATATGGCCGTGTAAAATAAAAAATGTATTCAATGGAGCACTTTTATGCTTGTTTAAAATTCGTTTTACTGATTTCAACTATGTGTCAAACCGTTGAGAAAAACTACGTTCTGTATATTATTGTAGAACTATGAAAAACGTGTATTAAATGTGTGTCACAGCTTTTTTTATTGCATGCCTTACTGTTTTGCCTGTGAAAAACGCGACGAGCCGTAACTCAAATTCTTCTTTTTTTTTTGTTTAATCATATATGACGTGTGCGAGCAAAGTGTTTTTGTAGACATGTGCACGTTGCGATGATTTAAAAACTTTTATCAGAGCTAAACAACTTGAGATTTTGACAGGAAAAAAAATTCTACTTGATGTGTAACGAATATCAGGAGTGTGCGACCATCGATTGTTTATTTTTTTACATATTTGTGTTCCAAAAATTAATGTTTATCCACTCATCTTGTGCTGACATGGAAGATGTTTACGAAAGGAAAGTTTTAGATCTCACTCAGATCAAATAAAACTGAAGTGTGATTTGTAAAAAAGTACTAGGTAAACACCATTTATTTTATATAATGTAGCTACAGTGCAAATAAAATATGTCATCAAATTTTAACCACGAAAATGCATCAATTAAATATGCGTATTTGCATTGAGTGGATATTAACATACAAATTATCAAGTATACACAATATTTTATTATTGACAATTAATTTATAAATCATATAATATTGTATTAACTTTTTTGTACTTTTAAAATTTGAATTTACTGATATGGTATACACATAATATTTGTATGTCGATAAAATATTAAATAATAATGTTATTCACAATATTTGTTTGCAATATTGTATTATTATTATTTTTTTTTCGGAACGGTAAATATTTTTAGCGATTATATAATCGTATAATTTAGTAAGTAGATAGATAGTAAATTAGATTTATAATATTTTTCAGGTTGTAGTTATTGAAGTTTGGAATCAATTGAACGTAAATAGTGAGAAAAATTAAAATATTATATTCACCTTCTGGAAGATTTAAAAACAAAAATAATAATAACAAATTATATTTTATTTAACTCATTTTTTATTAATTTGAATCTTATCGTCACTTGTCTTCTTTTGTTTACTATACGATACTTAAATTTCAGAAATGTAAGCTTTGAGTAAGCTTTGAAATGTTTCGAATAAATGATTATGTTTCATAAAACGTACTTACACCAGAATTACGAAAAATAGAAAAATTGTATGTGTTAATAGTAATATTTTTCGACGTCCTTGGAAATAGGCGCGTGCTACCGTGTTGATAGTACGTGAAAACGATTTTTGTTATAATAGAATATTTATAAAAAAATACATATATCAAGGATTTGGAATATTTTCACTGAATAACATTTTGAACAGAATTTTATAAAAATAAAAAAAAGCGCATAAATACATAATATATTATCATGCGAGTGTGTACCTACTAGGTATTTACCACTTTAAAGTTACTCTTTAAATATACCTACGTGGAAAATTCAATTTTTTTTTTCAAAAGCCATGATTTTATTGACTTTATAATACACATTTGCATCAAGTCTTGAAAAGAATTTTAATTGCTATATATTGTTATTGCGTACACTGTTTTTGTTAATTTCATAACATATAATATAAATTATATTTAATTCAATAGATTTGTTAATTTTTAAGTTTTTTTTTTTTTTTGTACAATATTATTATACAGTTGGGTTATTGAATTTTTAAAATAAAAACGATACATCATCATCTGCACAGATGAAATTTTATTTATGACATCAACTTGGTAGTTATATTCATTATATTATTATGAGTATGTGCTTGATATGGCGTCGTTGAAGGTTTCTGCAAAACTTTTTTCATTTATAAATTCGTATCCATTACACAACAAACCAATTAGGACACGGTTTTGACACTGTCACATTTTTAAACTTTTCTTTTAAAATACGTATTTAAACAGGTTTTGATCACATAATTTTCGTATTACTTAAGAATTCTGTAAAAATGACCTAATTAATCCTGGACGTTTATTACGTCGTCTTATAATACGATAATATATAGCATGATCCAAGAATAATGTCTATATGATATAACGACAATGCGTATCTATACTATTATTGTATTTGTTTTGTATTATTTATGTTAAAGTGTTAAATTTTGTTGTTTTATAAAATAACTAAATAGTTAATATATTACCTACAAATGTCAATTATTAAAGTATAAAATAATATATGAAAAAACTATTCATTTTACTTTAAATAGTTATTTCATATAATATCTAGTTATTCTATAAAATTTTAGTTTGATTATTTCAGTTTAAGTGTAGAATACTCGTATATTTGAATTTAAAATGCATTATAATATTTAATTTATTTTAAACCGAATAATTATAACTGTATTAACTATTTGTGCATGCAAAGCTATTGTAGCATTAAGTATTTGCACAATACCTTTTTTTTTTTTTTTTTAACAATTGTTTGCATTTTATATTTTGTTATGAGTGCACTTAAAATAACTCTGATCAGTTTTCAGTACAGTGATTAAGCAGTTTTTTCAGATTTTAATGTAAGATAGAGTAGAGTGTAGTTGTTTTTCTTGTAATTATAATGATAGATTGGAGACAAATGAACAAACATTAAACCCGTCTAATAATTTAACTATAACTCAACTTTAAGCCTTCAAAATTGTATTGGAAATTTTAATATTAAAACAATAAATGCACAGATTACGTATACGTTTACAACGATAATCTTATAATGATAATTCAATAAACGTACATGAACATTGCCATCACCGACAACTAGGACGTCAGTGTTGTCTGATTTATTATTATGTTGGGCTGTAAATAACAAATATAGTGTATACTATCTGAACAACTCAACACATTAACGGTGTGAGTAACGGGGATGTATGAAATAACTAGTTTAAGTTTAAATCATATTATGTATTGCATAGACGTTTTAATCATTTCATAAACTAACTGATTCAATACTTTAAATGTAACATTTATAATAATTTATACACATCAATAGCAAATATCGTTTATCACGAATTATTTAAGTAGAGTAAAACGAAATGCGTACAAATTTACAACACATTAAAAGCTACTGTCGTATTAGAATTTAGAATATGTTTTCAGACACAGACTACGATTATAAATTACAGAAGAGGACGTCCGACGAAGAATAAGGACCTCGTGAGTCGTGTCGTCGATAAACTTAAGTGCAACTACGTGAGAGCCAAAAACCTTAGGAAGACTACGTATTAGATTCTGAACAAAGTGATGAATGTATTTTTAACGTTAAACATGTTAAACCGTATACGATCGTCAACATTTTTAAATGTTATTTGATGCGTCCATTTATCGTTAAAAAAAAAAAAACAGTTTTAGCATCGAATCAATACACCTAAGTCGTATATTATTATTAAACAGTGTTTGTGTAACTGCAAGTAGGTATGAATAAATATTTTTGTCGAATAATCAACGAGTTTATTTTGGAAATATGTTTTGGAACACTGATTTAAATTGGGGATTACGTATCCAGGTAAGTATATATTTTAAAATTTATGCGTAACAATGTGTGTTTACATGATATGAGAATAAATAACTAACATTAATAAGCTCGTCACTGTTTTTTGTACTTCAATAACGCATTTTTATTATATTGAAAATTTGATTTTTGGATTTCTTAGTAGACAGTAAGTACAGCATACTTAGTATACTGTACTATTTTTAAATAATTAGATTCCTTTTACTCTTTAGAACTTATTATTAAAAGTTGTAAATTCATAAAGTTTAACAAATCAGAAACTATTCGTTTGAGTTTTATTTAAATATATCAAACGATTTCAAAAATTTAAGTCACGCAGGGTTTAAGACTTGTGGAAATTTGAAATTTCCTTAGCAGATTTACGAATATAATATACAAATATGTTTTAGTACTTACTAAAAATTAAAATACAGAATTATTAATTTATTTAAACCCACTTTTACGTAAGTATAATATTAAAAATAAAATATTATATTTAATAATTATTATTATTTACATTTAGCATATTATATTGTAAAAAATTATAGAATTTTAATTTTAATTCGCTGATTATAAATATAGTAATATCTTTATTTGGACTCGAGTAGGTATAAAATTGTACAGGATCAAACGTTATTTTTATAAATTTATTTTGATTTTATTATTTTAAATATGTACGTAATATGTTATTTTTAATTCTACGATGTGGTATAAACATTTGTTCAAGGGAAATTCATCTTATCGATTAATTTGTATCCAAGTACTAACTTAGCTTTCACTTAACTATGTATATAGGCATATAAAAATATCATATATATGTATATTTTAAACAACGATGTTTTATTTTTTAATTTTATGAAACGTTTAAAAATCAACTGAAAATGCACGTTTCTTTTTGAAAAGTTGTTACGACCATAAAAGTTATTTCTACATTTTTAATACATAAAATTATGAATTTATTATGATTACATTTTTGAATCATATATAAGTCATTGCACATCCTGCTTATAAGTACCGTTGGGGTTTTCTATGTTATATTGTCTTAAAGACTCGAACGCCCTACGAGAAGACGGACTTGCCAACTCTACGTTACTGTCACAGATCGTTAAATTTAGGGTATTTTCTCGCTCTATACGGTTATTGCTGCGCTGCAGTATATTCAGCACGCTCGTCAAAACTTAAAACTACATTCGAGTTTATTCAACTAGCTTTTGTCCGTATAGTTAACGGATGTCATGCTTTTTTGGAATTGGCACGGTATACAGTAATCTCGAATTGAGTACTATACTGTGTGTGCGGGATAAAATGCTTTGTTTTTGATGTACCATTTTGCAAACGTCAGTGACTATTATTATCGGCGTATTCAAATGTTTTAACCGTTCCCAATTGGATTGTTTAACGTTTTGTTAAATCCAAATGTTATAAATCGGTTAATATCGAAATATATATAGATCGAGAGAAGAAACGACTCGTTAAACTCCGACCGATCTAACGGTCGAACTAAGACTGATCGGAAATCATCAATGAACGAAATCGCCTAAAACAACATCGACAAGTATTCGACGATAATATTGTCGGAACTATTATTTAGACGCACATAATGTGGTGTGAAACTCGTGATCGTTCAGATATTATTGCAAAATTCAGATATGTTTGTGCGTTATTATCGACGAGACAATATACAATATAATATATACCTGTAGCCCTCGGTGTGCGAGTGTCCTGCGGAACTCCTGGACGGTTCCGGCAGTGCGTTCTGTGCGGCGGCCGCGGCCGCGGCCTGCTGACAGTCGCAGTGCATGACGCACAGCACGATGGACGTGACCACGCACACGGCGAACGGGACGGCAAAGTAGTGGACGATGTCGGCGTACTGCTGCCGCTTGTCGTAGTCGACCACGGCCAGCGTGTGGTTCTGCCGGGAATAGTGACACGGGAACGTGGCGCCCGGCACGCCGTAGGCCTTGGTGAAATTGGAACAGGCCACGGCCGGCGGGTAACCGCAGCCCTTGATGTTGACCAGCAGCACGGCCTGGGACACGCTCACGTCGCCGCCGCGACCGGACCCCTGTGGCATGCCGCCGCCACCGCCACCGACGCCACTGACTCCACCGGCGGACGTCCGGTACTCGACGTAAATGTGACTGCAGTTGTACACGTCGCTGGTGCATCCCTCCCGGCACGAGCTCCACGTGCAGTTGTACAGGCCGGCCAGCTGTTCGCGGCGCACCGTTGTGCACTGCACCGGTTCCGGCACGAAGTCGGCCAGCAGCGTTGACACGGCCGGGTCCACGTACAGCGGCACCAGGAACAGCAGCGCCGAACCCGATCCGACGGCGATCATGGCGAACGACAGGGTGGAGTAGAACCACACCTTCTCCCGCAGGGTCCTTGGCGCCCCTCGTTTCTGCTTCTTGGCCGCCGCTAATTCCAGCAGCTTCTTCTTGCGGAGTTGCTGCTGCTTGGTGTCCAGCAACAGTTCGGAGCTGGCGGACCGCATCGCGTCGCATGGTGCGCCGCCCCGCAGCCGACCACCGTAGTCGGGCGCCGCGTCACGTGCGGTTCGCCCGCCGCCGCAACACCGCCACCACAGCCGCCGTAGCCGCCGACGTCTCCTCCACTTTTACGAGGAAAACCGGCCCGGCGGCCGTCGACACCGCCCGCCGTGGCCGCCGATGGCCGGTTCCCTGTGTCGTCGGGACGTGCAGCGTCGCCCGATTTTCGGGACCCGTGTGGCTGCTGGCGGGTGCGCGTGAGCGGCGTGCCGATCGACGGGGGGGCGCGGCGACGACGCGATAGACCGATGACGAGACGCGGACGGACGAGAGACAGGGTTTTCCGCGCGTTGGGCTGTCGCGAGTGTTCCCGTACCGCCGTTAGCCGACACACTGACTGACGAGTCGCGCGCGTTACGTGCTTTTGACGGCGCGCCGCGAGTCGCCCGGCGTAAAGCGCTCCGTCTGCTGCTCGCCGGGGCGTTCGCAACACGCACGCCCCGTCGACGGGCCGCCGCTCCGACCGACCACCCGTCCGCCCGTCCGCCGCCGTCCCACGTTCGCCAAATACGTCTCCCGAATTTCCAAACTACTACAATAGCGGCGGCGGACGCACGTGCGTGACCAGAAATCGTGTACACCGCCTACAGTAGGTTATTATATTTTATTGTATATTGTGTGTACCGCACAACCCTTTCCACTTGTACTTTGTCGGACCTTTGCTGCAAGTTTGGTCGCGCGCACGTTATCGTCGTATACTTGACGATATCCTAATAATAATTATAACCGCCGTCGACGGTCTACACGAGTTATAATACACCTACTTTGAGTTAAACAGTTGTTTAGATATATTTTATTCGTCGATTTATAACAATAATAATATATATTAGGTATGTCCCCGACCAAAATATTATAGCCGGGCTAAAGATAACACAGTGCGCATAAATCAGTGCGTGTTCCGCCGCTCGGAACGAACGACAAAATTCGATTTTTTTTTTACGCAATTATTATACGATTGTTTAATATAGCCACACCTCGTACACAATGATTGAATGGGTACCCCGGGGACAAATTGTAAATCGACATTATTATTTACAAGTATTGACTATACGCTCAGAGAACGAGTAAGAAGAAAACGGCCCGAGTTATGGGAGAACGATTCGTGGATCTTGCATCGAGACAACGCGCCGGCTCGTATACTTTATTATCTGTGAAGTGGTTTTTGACTTAAAATCGAACTTCAGTGCTCTTCAACACCCCCCCCCCCNCCCACCCCCCATATTCGCCAGATTTAGCTCCGTGCGACTTTTGGCTCCTTAATAAGGACGCATTTTGAGTCAGTTGAAACAGTATAAACAAAATCGACAGATACGGTATTAAAGGCATTAAGTATATTTCCAACACGGTTTCAACCAATGGAAAATACGAATGAGGCGATGTGTCAAACTTATTAAAAATCGTGAATAAAAAATGTTACAATAAAAGTCTCGTTATTTAATAACCACACTTCGTATTGTTATTTTTAAAATATTACCTATGCATTTTATGTCGTTTTTTCCGCGTATACACGAGACCAATCCCACGGACCGGTGAAAGCAAACGTGCGTCGAGTTTTGCTTCGTCAACAAAGGTGTTTGAAATCTGAATATCTCTATTATGTTTGCGTGTGTACGAGTTTTTTTTACACGTGTACCGACATTCATCGAGTTGATAGACGCGTCGAGTTTAGACGTAATTTCGTTTTGATTCAGTCCAATATAATATTTGTTTTCCAATTTTCGACTTATCGGTATCGTACAACAAGTCTACTAATACTGTGATTATGTTACATAGTAATTTCATTAATTAAATGAGATGTGGTGAACAAACTTCGAAGGGAGTGCATGTCACCTTTGATAATTTAAATTATATTTTTAGTGGTACGGGGCGTAGTGTTTTTTTCCGAATAATTTAATACTATAATCTTTACCTTTTTGTTATTACTGATTACTAAATAAACACACAACACCCTAATTATATTATTATGTTGTTATACGTGATTTATTTTATTTTTATAATATAATATTATGAATATTGTAATAATTATTTTCTTTTACATTATCATAATAATATAATATTATGTTAGTATTGTCTTGACTTCCAAACCATACGGTTTTATTGTAGTTTCGGGGTCGCAAATCGATGCATTTTTTTATAATTTTATATTCTTGGGGTATACTCACTATAGGTACTCTGAATTATTTAATTTTCGAAAATTTTTAAAATAGTTTTCATTTTTAATTTCATTCACTACAGTGTACTATTATAGTATTATTGTTACATTTATTTTTATTTTTTATTTATTGTTTTTGTGTGTTATCGTAAATTTAATAGATGTTATATTATATCGGCTTTTATAACAATTATTTTAAAATACGGTTATGTGTATTAGATTTAGGCAGCAACTGGCTAGCAAAGCACCTACAAACAGTGAGTTATTTTTTTATCATTTATTTTTGCATTTTATATTTTATTTGATTATACAGAGTCGTCAGTTGTTTGAGTTAAGCCAAAAGGATAATATCATTTAATTTTCATTGTTTTACCATTTTTTATTAATAATATTAAGACGATTAAGTACATATAAAACACACACATATATATAATATTTATACGCACTTACCTTTAGTAGTTAATCATATCATACGTTGCTCATAAATATTTGCTTATTGATCCTTGACTCTGCTGATAGAGTTACTCACACTACACAACGCGCGTAAACACATCTGCATTTAAATAGGTTGTTCAGTCCATTATTTTACAAAGTTTTATTATAGTACTAGCTGACCCCGTGCACTTCATTGTCCGTTAAAAATGTCAATTCTATAGTATGATTCACTAAGACCAACTTCAAGCACCACATTAAAGTGCGAATTTTGTAAAATGCTTTCTTATTGCACACTAAATTTATGTTACGGTTTTACGAATGTACCGTGTAAATTGCAATCATCGATCTATCATTGTTCAGACTCTTGGTTTATCAGTCAGTGAGTTAGTCAAGTAATAATATTATAGTCATTCTGCTTGGTGTTGACCGTGAGACTCTTGTGTTTATGCGAACAGTATATTATCATGTAGGCAATCCACCCGCGGTGGATTGCGGACCCCGCGAGATGTATACGTTAAGTTATAATATCTAACCCATTAAGTTTCAAAGTTATATCATTTTTATTTTTTACTATACAGTGGATAAAATACAATAATGCTCAATCTCGTGGTTTTCATATTGTTATGTTAGTCTATTGCTGCGATTTTGAGATTTACTGTGGACATTGACTTATTTCACTAATTCTTATTTTTGTTGTTATGGTTTTGAGTTTTGACAAAATATAACAACAGGTCTACAACTATATTATATTCAATCATAACCAACAGCGACCTTAATATAGTTTATTTTCTTTTTGGACAGTGACGTCATTACATTACATATCATTACATTTACATAAGCATCTTTTTCTGCGACCAATATAGGAGCGAATCATCAGTGAAAAATGTTACAAAAACGGAGAAAATAAATAATAATAATAAACAATTGTTACTATGGTTACCGAAAATAAAATAATAATAATAATAGTTTACGTAACAGGCAAACTTTATGCTTCTAATATCTATTTAAATAATTATTTTTTGGACTTTTCTCTTTTGATGGCTAATCAACACACCGAGTACTTTAGTTTAAAAAAAAAATCGTGAAAATCGGCCCAGTAGAACTTCAGATATAACTATCACAAGAAACCGCCTCACGTTTTAATAATATAATATATAAAGATTTTAGGCTTAACGCGCTGCTAATCTAACCTAACCGGACGCACAGATAAAAATTATTCGTTCCCGGTCCGTACATAATACAAAACGTTGATTATATAATTTTACTGATTAATAACTAAACAATTATTTTTAACTATTTCCACTTCGGTTGACATATTCTATTATTGACATTTTGGATTATAAATTTTAATTTCAACCTTGAAATTGAGGTTGTTTGTCCTAACTCCTAGATTCGTAAAAACGATACATGTGGAAGTAGTGAGACAGTTATTATTATATGAAGGGTCATTGTGAAATATTCAAATGGTCTGTAGGCTTTTCTTTCGGATAATAATAATAATTCAGCTATAGTTTTCATGTTCAGAATGCAATCTTGTAAATATTCTCGATGACCACTATTTGCTTACTGTTATGTTTTTCTAAAACTTATTAAATTAGTAACCAAAATACATAAATTAATATATTATTAGGGCTTATTATAGTAATAATAAGGGATTCGATTAATTTGGATGTTTTTTAAAAGTTTGGTTTTTTAAGTGTTTTCCTGGTTATTACGTGTTCGATGCATTTAAATATAAAGTTCTGTTTGGTTTTTCATAATTTAACTAAAAATTACGATATAAATGCAATTCAAGCAATGTTCTTCGATATATTATTATATATACAATATTAAAATTAACTATACTTTAATAGTATATAGCATTATTGAACGACTATAAAAATAATAAATTAAATTCCTCATTCCTCCAGGAAACAAAATAAATTCAATTGGGTTTCCTCCACTGTTCATTTTTCTAAATTAAAAAAAAAAAATAAGAAATTATCGTCCTTTAATTAATTTAAACGACCATTCCACCTTCCTACTATTTTCTAGACATTAAAATACTCGTACTATTTATTTATATTTTATGTATAGTTTATAATAAAATATAAAATATATTAAAACCAAAAATCATTGTATATTATTATTTTTAATTACTTAGAACTTTAATAACTTCAAATAAAAAATACAATATTGGTGTAAATTCTAAAATAACTACTTCTTTATACCTAACAAACATTCATAACATAGCTTATAATAAAATAATAAAAAAAAATAATTTATAATAAAAATAATACAATGTTGGCTATTATTAAAATAAATAATATGCAAAACAACTCAAAATCTCCATAGCAATGCAAAACGATATTCTTTTTAAACAAGACATTTTGGTTTAATGTTCATTACCGTTTATTAGGTTGTACCTAAACGCTGCCCTTTCTCCTAAAATGTATTTCACTACATTTATTATGTCACGCTGTTCAAGAACATATTGGGATGCCAATTTATACTGTGCCATCAAGGACTGTAGCCCCATTGTCTTTTCGGCGTTTTTGTTTTGAAGGATTGTCGATCAATATTCGAGACATCTTCAAAGACCGAAGCCGCCGCGACTTCGGCGATTGATGATATCGCGATCTTGCCGACCGATTCGGCAGGAACATTTCCGATTGACGCCGCTGCATCTTTGCCAACCGATGATGCTTTCGAGACTTCGGCGACTTCGCCGACCGATTCGCAGTAATTTTTCCGACTGATGCCAATGCATCTTTGCCCACTGATACCGCTGCGCCTTCATCGTTACCGGTCGCTGCCAGACCGTGAATTATCGGGTCGGCTTCGTGGTAAATTGTCACTTCGAAGTCATGGCCAATTAATAAACAATTAGTTTAATTGTTTATAATTTAAAATTGTATTATTTTCATTACCTATTGTTTCATATATTTGTAAATATTATTAAAATATTAAATTGTTCTATGTTTAATCAAACAGAGTCTATTTTATTTAAAATTATTGAGTACCAATATTGAATTATATAGTTTTATACATAACTACAAGAATACATGATTTTATTTATTATTCTGTTTAGAGTTGAGTAATAAATTTAGATTTTGTGTATATTATACTTTCGGCTAGAGATAGGCTCTCTACTTTCTACTTTTAGAAATTGGTTTATGATGTAATTACTCGATTATAATAAAATTTAAATATAACCAATTTTTTGTAAATACACCAAATCACTTTAAATGGGAGAGTACATTATTGAAGTATTTTTTATAGTTTGATTCAAGTATAGTATATCCAATTATATAATATATATTCATATAATATGCAAAGTAAAAAGAAATCAAATGAGTCAGTTTAGGTAAATCTTATAATTTGCACATCTATAATATAATGGTTCTCTGAAACATTAATGAGTAATTCGAAAAAGAACCTTTGATATATAGAAATGTATTAATTAGTTAACAGTTTTAACAATTTTTTTTAACGATATAATACTAATTATATATAACATCTGAAATTATGTGTAAAAAATCATCAAAATTTATCTACATTTAGAAATATTATAAGTTATAAGTTATAAATGAAAATTTGTGAACTTTTTAATGGAAATTTATATTAAATTCAGAATCATAGAAATCACGGCATTTCTAGTGTCGTCGTTGCCATATAATATATATAATAATATATGGCATATATAATAATAATTCTTTATTATTATTATTATTCGCATTGATGATAAAAATGGGTGATATTACCTACAAAAAAGGTTTTCGTAAACTACGTGTAAAAATGGCTAAGTAAAAAAAAAAATATTTAAGAGTTAGAAATAGAATGACCATACCCAAGGCCGTAACTGGGGGGTCCAGGGGTTCGGACCCCCCCAAATTTTTAAAAGTAGAAATATTTAACGTAAATTATAGATAAAAATGATAAGTGTCCAGTATCTAGATATTTAAAAAAAATTTGAGTTACTGCCTTGAGCCCATACCTACGCAATACACTCCGAAGTCGTCAAGCCTGAAAAACAAGTACGTTTCTTTTTTTCTCTTCACCCTTAGGGGGAGTAGTGTGGCAGCCCACAATAACATTTTTTTTTGTATCATCAACTGCGGTAACGTGTCAGCCGCCGTCAGCTGTGCGCCCCCCTTCTTTTTGTATAAAACTATCGCACGCGCTGACCGTCGTCTGCCTCCATGGATTTTCCTCCGTCCGTCGTGTCGCTCACTTTTTCTTACGAACGTTGTATTTTTTTCGCACGCTCGTTTTCTTTTATATTTGCGGTCTATTATATTTCGTTTATATATTTTTATTTGTTGTGTTTAAACTACAACAAACGCATTTCTTTAACATCACTTGTGTCGCGCCATTAATATTTTTGTAAAATTGGTATTTACAAACGTCTTGTAACCAAAATATTATTGATAGTTAATTTAGCTTGTTATAAGATAAAAGCGTATAAATTCACATTTATTAACATTCAAAAATAAATAATTCCTTCTACCTAATAAGTTATTAATAATTATCTTTGACACATGTTTTTTTTTTTTTTTTTTTTTTTTTTTTTTTTAATCTGGCCACAAAATCAAGTATCTACGAAACAATAAACAGAATTTATTGACACAGTACTGGGTATAGGTACCGGTCCGTTTGCCAAAACTGATCAGTCTTCTTCGACAACTCAAACCTTCAACATCTAGAACAAAAAAAGAAACAAGAATAAGTCATAGATAATTAACTCTTAAAAATAGCAGGTACATAAAAATCTTAAAATTATATTAAAATCAAAATATCAGCTATATCTTACACACAAAATAACTTTATAGTTATACTATACTGAATACTGTATTACCTATTTGATTATAGTGTTATTTTTTAAATTTTTATTTAAAGTTTAGTAACAATCACATTTTTTATTAATATTATACTATACCGAAGACTGTATTATATTGTTGTGCCCGTCCGAGTTGTTTTGTTCGAACGTTGTTTTCGGTAGTGTGAGGTTCAAATTTTTTAGAGAAAGTACAACAAACAGTTTTAAGAATTTTTATACTAATATAATTTTAAAGTGAGTCAAAATATTCAATTCAATGTACAATAAGTTAATGGTCGTTGAAAAAAATATTTAATATTAAAATATTAAAAATGTATAAATACCAAATTTTTAAGTTGAAAGTAAAAAAAATTAAAAGTAAAATATTTTAAACTGAAATTGTTACATACTATTTAAAGTGGTTTTGATTTTTTTTCTTTGTTTTTTTGTTTTATTAAGCTTAGTAACAATCATTCTACATTAAAGATTATTACAATATATTATTTAAAAAAGTTACAAATAAACTTATACAATTATTTACATAGTATATTCATGTTATGTGAATTTAAGTGAATAACAAATATTCAATAAGCTGGCCTAAACCACAGAAAACTGAATTTAATAAAAAAATTTCAAAATTCATAGTGGCCTAACCCACATTAAAACTTAACAAACTTTAAATTGACTAGAACCTTATAGATGGTTTAAAAGGCAAGGATTTATGCATACTAGTAGAGTTATTGTTATTTTCCTTGAATTGGATTTAATAAGAAAAAAAGTGTTGAAAAATAGTCAAAACATTAAATGCCCGTCTTTTGCAATATTACACTTTTGTGGGTTAGGCTGTTTTGGCCTCAGCGCCTCAAGTCAGAGGTTAGTCTTACAATACCGGTAGACTTTGATGTTTCACATCTTCTGGCGCTCCCGTTTTTACACTTGTAAGTCGTAGCTTATTATAGGTAAATAGGTTATATATGACATTATGTACTTGTATCTAATACTTAAGTGTGTACTTTTAAATAAACTATTGTTTTATCTTTTGTACTGAATTAGTTGTGTATTTTTACAAGCAGATCGAGAAATAAGATATCTATTATAATTCATAGACAGTATTAATATACTGATAAAACTCATATTATAGATATTGCATGTTTTTGGTATAGTTTAATGCATACAGTATTACGTACACCTATTTATAATATATCATTTATTACCTACTTAATATAAGTGTAACTATATATTGGAGGAGCTTACAACGATTCGCGTTTTAGTGTTCGAGTGCATTTTTAACATTATTTCTTAAGTAAGTAAGTAGTGTATTATATTATTTATATTTTAAAATATTATAACAAACACTATATAAAAAGTTAAAAGTAATAAAAAAAGTAAGGTGTTCTATATTGAGAATACATTTAATACTATTGGATTATTATTACTATTGGAACCCTACGTATTGTTTCCGTCTTAAAAATGTAAAACTTAGCAAATACTGTATTGAACCGGAAAGAACCGATAAGGTTACAGTCATAACTAAAATAATGGTATTTTAACCATATAAAAAGGAGAGCTTTACCTGTGAAATCAATCTCCGAGGGAGTTACATTTCCGTGGTCCATCTTTATCTAAAAAATATACCTAATATATAATGGGTATATAGTAGGTAATTAATAATTATAAATTTATAAAAAATGTAGGTAATATTAATATACTCGTATATGTGTGTAATATTTTTGTATAGTACAACATTATACAATAATATACAGGTTTTAAATGTAGTTGTACAATATTCTTTGAAGTTAAAATTGAAAGGGGTTCCACTAAGTTTTTTTGTATCATGACACATTACTTATTAATAGATTAGGTTGCTGTTGTAGAAATAATTCTACTAATTTTATGGAAGTGCCTGGTGCAAAATGTATACATTAAAATCTCAAATACAAAAATAATATAAAATTATATTTACAAATATTTATATTAGTAACGTCAAGTCGGGTTTAGATTTTGGATTAAGTAAAAAAAAAAGTCTGAGCCACTAGGGGCCTGCCATGGTGAACCTATTGCATATAGCAATTTTGTAGCTATTTCTCGTGTACTTATAACTATATTTATTTGTGTATGGTATTAATTAAAGTTACACGTTTTAAGCGCGGATATCGAAAAGAAAAAACCGGTTGGGTCTTGCTACAGAATATTTATAGCTGTGTAGTACACTGAACTAATTTTGTGCTCAGTACTCATATTTACAAGCTTGGCCCGCTTAATCGTCATGATTGTCTGTTGCGGGTGATTGCAAGGCGGCAATAACTGTAACAGGCAAATTTTACCCACAGGATATTCTTACCGGGGGGGGGGGTAAGATTTTCCTAGGATAATTTTGCCCCCAGTAATATATTCCTAGGTTATCTATACCCCCGGTAAAAATATCCTAGGATAATCTTACTCCCGGTAAGAATATCCTAGGCAAATTATACCGGAAGGGATAAGATTTTCCTAGTCATATTTTACCCCCGGTAAGAAAATCCTAGGATAATCATACCTCCGTAGGGGGTAAAAATATCCTAGGATAAACTGACCCCCGGTAAGAATTACCTAGAATAATCTTACCCCAACGGTATATTATACCGTGAGGGGGGTATGATTTGCCTAGGATTTTTTTACCCCCCGGTAAAATATTCCTATGATTGTATTAAATTGAAAAAAGCATTGCAAATAATATTTTTTTTAAGTTTAAGACGACGATGAAAAATATTTCTTCTATGGATCATTACTTTTTCAGTAACTTGCCAACAATTTTGGTAAAAATTAATTAATTAATTTTAAACACTCGAATTGTACCCAACTATCTAATCAGCGAACTACTAGAACTATTGTGGGTATCTACCTTATTGAACCAAGTTATTCGTTGTTAATATTTTTTTACAATATTTTATGTACTTAAAATATTTTTTTTCATAATTAATCAATTGCAATTAAGAATACAATTTTACGTATTTTATTATTTTATGATTTTCGCAATATAAAAATTTAAGTCACATTTTATTATGATTTTAAATAGTGTATCTAGGTACAATAAATATATTATTGATGAGTAAGTATTTACAAAACAATAATAAAATGATACAATTTATTTTAGCATAAAATTGCACACCTACAATTTATATTAATCATACAAATGATTTTTATAGTTGTATAATGTCATCTTTATGTATTGTGTAGGTACTATAATATGGTAAAGCATAATGTATTACTGGCTGTACAACTGATATAACAACTAACAAGTACAACTGTTTTAGGTGACTTTCTAGCTGATAGCTAAGAATCAAATAATACACTACTGAACATTGCAACAATTAGGTAGGTATATATAGGTAGCCTTGTTTGTCGAAAAATGTAATTATTGAAAACCAAGTTAAAATTAATAAAAATATGGAATACTGTATTATAAATGTATTACAATAATGAAATATTTCAAAAAGACCACCTTAATAAAATAAATTTTAAAAAAGAATTTTCAAATAATGTTAACAATGAATGACAATATTATATTGTAATATAATAGTATAAGTACGACGGTCACGTGCCACCTATCAAAGGTTACCGATAACCGATACTTTTAGACAGCTTTTTAGTAAAGAAATTAATTTGAAAAGTGCATTGAAACGAGGAGAAAAATGTTTGTATCTGATCAACCAAAATAACACCCATTATGAAGTAGTTATAGATGTGATTGATATAGATTGACTAATAAGTTCCTAATTAATTCCTAATTATAAGAGTTTTTTTAATTTTTACTTTTATAACAGGCTAGGCTGTTTTTTGTTCAGAGCCATTTAATGAATATGTATAGTATATATATATATATATATATGTATATTTTATGTTGTATTGTTAAAATGTTAAGTTTTATTTGTTTATTTATTTTACAGTTTTTTGTATTAATTTTTTTAACAGTTTTTCATCTTAATTTTTTGTTTTTATTTCAAATTGACTTGGCTGCTTCTTACGCAGATCCCAATAATGAATGTTAGTTTTATGTTTTTATTGTTAAAATATTATTATTAAAAATATTATGTGCTTATATTATTATAATGTTATAAATATTTAATTGGTCATTTTTTTTTTCATAGTCTTGTTTTAAAATTGTTTCATATTAGGTACTTATATTCCAATAAATTGTATGTTAAATGTATTAAAACTATAGTTTTAATTACTATACAATATGTCAATATACTTTGAACTATATTAATGTTATAATTAATAACGTTATAATAACATTGTTTTGTTATTTAAAATCGTATGACGATAATAATAAAAAAATACATCAAAATTAAATAAATGTAACACAATTTATGTGGTAGGAACCTTCTGACGTCTGACAGTGTTGTGAAAAAATCAAAAAGTTGTATGCTTCTATAAAGTGACAATGAGTATAATTTAAAATGTATATAAAAATTATTACTTTGTTTTATTTACTATACCTACTCACGAAGTAAATCAAATCAGTTAGTCAATTAGTTATATAATTAATTAATAATATTATCTCTTATTTCTATTACCTATAATAAAATAAGAAATATTTTGTTTTTTGTTTTTAACTGTAGATTGTTAAAATTGTTTAAAATTTACAATGTTAATTTTGTCAGAGATAGTTATTATAGGAAAGTTAGTATCTAAAAGAGATAAATAATATGTATTTTATATTGGGTTAAGGCCGTTAAGGGTATAAAATATCCTAATAAATAATGAATTATTATTATTAATTATTATAAACCAAAATGTATTGTAATAATGTAAATATTGTATATACTCAATAGGTAACTGTTAAATTATATATTGATTAAGCGTTAAACGTTAACGTATAAATTAAGTACATAAAATGTAGTAAAAAAATATTAACAACGAATAACTTGGTTCAATAAGGTAGATACCCACAATAGTTCTAGTAGTTTGCTGGTTAGATAGTTGGGTACAATTCGAGTGTTTAAAATTAATTAATTAATTTTTGCCAAAATTGTTGGCAAGTTACTGAAAAAGTAATGATCCATAAAAGAAATATTTTTCATCATCGTCGTCTTAAACTTAAAAAAAAAATTTTTTTCAATGCTTTTTTCAATTTAATACAATCATAGGAATATTTTACCGGGGGGTAAAAAAATCCTAGGCAAATCATACCCCCCTCACGGTATAATATTCCTGGGAAATTCTTACCGTGGGGTAAGATTATCCTAGGTAATTCTTACCGGGGGTCAGTTTATCCTAGGATATTTTTACCCCCTACGGAGGTATGATTATCCTAGAATTTTCTTACCGGGGGGTAAAATATGACTAGGAAAATCTTACCCCATCCCGGTATAATTTGCCTAGGATATTCTTACCGGTAGTAAGATTATCCGGGGGTAAGATTTGACTGCGACACC